>BSBK01010738.1:0-165000 GCA_027943335.1 Chamaecyparis obtusa | reverse complement strand
CCTATGCATTGTCTCAAATTTTGGTCGACCCTAATTGGTACCCTGATAACGGAGCTACTAATTGTCACTCTAGACTTGAGTAACCTATAGATTCACCATGAGTATAATGGCCCTGAAAAGCTTCACGTTGGTAATGGATCTAAACTTCCTATTTCTCATATTAGTAGATCACAAATTTATCATTCCTCACGTTTATTCCATCTCAATGATATTTTTCATGTCCCTAATGCCACAGCTAATATTCTCTCTGTTTCAAAATTTGCCTATGATAATGATGTCTTTTTTGAATTCCATCCACACTTTTTCCTTGTAAAAGATCGGCGCATGGGGATGGTAGTTCTTTGTGAGAAACATAAGGATGGTCTCTACCACCTATCTTCAAGTATTTCTTCACCCTCTCAAGCCCCTTCTATAGCCTTTTTTGGTGAACAAACTTCTCTTGAGCGATGGCATCAGTGTTTAGGTCACCCTATGCCACGAGCTATTAGGAATATTATGGAATTAAGTCGCTTCTTATTAGTCAGAATAAATTGGGTCTTGTAGTATGTGTCAAGTTAGTAAGAGTCACCAATTGTCTTTTAATTTTAGTTCTATTGCTTGCAAACATCCTTTGGAATTAATTATTTCTGATATTTGGGGTCCTTCTCCCTATGTCTCTCATGATGTATTTAATTTTTATTTAATTTTTGTGGATGTTTACAATAGATACACGTGGCTCTTTCCATTATCTCATAAATTAGATGCACTACCTACATTCATTAATTTTAAGATGAAAATTGAGAACCTACTTGGCCATAAAATCAAAACTTTCCAATCCAACAATGGGGGGAAATTCATTAAATTTAAACCCTTTTTGGCTTCCTAGGGAACCACCCAACATTTTTCCTATCCCTACACTCCATAATAAAATGGTTTAGTAGAGCGTCGACACAAGAAAATTGTGGTCACTGGTCTTACCCTCCTTCATACAGCTTTAGTTCCCTTCACCTATTGGATCGATGCATTCCTCATGACCTATTACTTAGTGAACTGATTACCCACCCCCATCCTTAACAATCGGTCCCCCCTTTAGTGTTTGTTTAACACGAGTCCTGACTATTGAGTGATGCATGTCTTTGGGTGCCTTTGTTTTCTCTACCTTCGACCCTAGAGCTCTAATAAGCTGGAGTCTTGTTCTCTCCCTTGTGTCTTCTTGGGTTACAACTAGTTCAAAAAGGCTATAAATCCCTCCACCTTCCCACCAACATGATGTATATCTCTCGGCATGTTGTGTTTGATGAAGGGACCTATCCATTTTCTGCTCACAAGAACACACCATCATCGAGCTCAACCTCTCCACTATCTCAGGTATCCACTCTCCCACTTTATCACTCACCTGCATCTAGTGTGCCTTCACCTCCCTTAAAAGGACCTCCCCATGGTCTCTCTACCTCCATAGATGCCTCACCTTCTCCTAGCCATGACCCCCCTACCTGAGTTGAGTCTGCCCCCCCCCCCACCCTAGTGTTTTCAGCCGCACCTTCTCCTAGTCGTGACCCCCCTTCCTCTCCTTTATTGTTACCTTCACCAATCTTGATGGTCCCTCCTATGAATGTGCATCCCATGGTTACAAGGTCCAAACATGGCATTTTTCAGCCCAAGGCATACAGTGCTACTTGTGTGATGGATTTTTGTCACACTTCTATGAATCCTTACATTCAAGAAGACTCAATAATGAGCTCTCGAATATCGATTCACAGCTCTCTATCTATGGAGTGCTTGAATTGTTATGAGGCCCTCAGATTGACTAAGTTGAACCCATGCAAGTACACCACAAAATGAGAGATTCAAGGATGAGAAGCAAGAATGCTAATCTCCATTGAAGCATCAAGTTCTTGCATGCAAATGAAACTAGTATAGGTGATAACAATGCAAGAAATAAACTTAATCTATTGAAATGAAAAATTATACAATGTTAATCTATGAAGTGAAACATGAATCTAAGCTATTATGTAAATGCAATATTAATCTAAACTATGGATTTCCATGAGGCATGAGAGAAGAAGACAAGAAGAAAGAAGTCTCAAATATCCAAGCTCCAAATGTGCTCAAAAGCTTCTTCCAAAATTGCTCTCCAAACCTGCAACATAACAATAACATGAAAATTATGCGATCTTTAATTGAGAAGGAGAGGGCTCCTTATATAAGAAACTGATGAAAAGAATGCATCTCCAAGATCAATGTGGGATAAATCCAAAAAGAGGAAATAAAGCTCATTTTTTAGAAAGTGTGGAGAGAAAAGGGATTTTATTTATTTTTAATTATTTGTTTCCCTTTTTTCATCACAAAGAACTTTAAGAAGATTTATTTATTTATTTAAAAGAATGATTCTCTATTAATTAAATAAGATAACATTATTTAATTAAAAGAGAGATATCATTCTAAATAAGATAAAATCATTTAATTAAAAAAAATTTTAATTAAATAAATTTATTTCATTTAAAAGATATTTCTTTCAATTAAATAAGGTTATTTTATTTATTTACGAGGGAATATTTCTTTTAATTAAATAAAATTTATTGAAAGAATCAGGGAAAGGATTTTTGTTTTATTTTTATTTGATTTATTTCCTTTTCCATCACAGATTTTGCTTTAAGTGGGGATTTTATTTATTTAAAAGAGGAATTATCTTTTAAATAAATAAGACAAGTTTATTTAATAAAAAGAGGAATATTTGATTTAAATAAGATAAAATCATTCAATTAAAAGGGGTTTTAATTATATAAGATTATTTTATTTAAGATATTTCTTTTAATTAAATAAGCCTATTTTATTTATTTAAAAGAGAATATTTCTTTTAATTAAATAAAATTATTGATGAAATGATCAAACCTTAGAAATATTTGAATTATTGATTTAATTGCGATTTGATCAAGGAATTGATTTGAAAATTGCAAATCATTGATTTAGGAAATTGATAAATTAATAAATGGGGCCCAAAGTCTAGGCGACCATTTTAGGGTGAATACATTTGCCCCTCTTTCACTAATGTGAGATCGATTTGGGATCACATGTGGTCAAAGAATGGAATTGAAATGTGAGGTCAATTTGGGATCACAAAACAACTTAGATGTGTGTTCGACAGATGGGAACACATCAGGGCATAGATAAGCAGACTAAAAAAGACAAGGCCAACACCTGTGAATAGGTAATTGTCAAGTCTCAAATAAGAGATAAGAATCTCAAGAAAGGTTGCTCCAAGAGAAGCAATTGATAAATTTGATAAAGCTGAATCAAGCATTGAAGTTTGGTAGGTACTACCCCCTCGTGATCAAAATCAAAATGAGATAGAGGAGAAATAGTAAATTGATAAATTTGATCAAATTGAACTAAAGATAAGGTTCTTGATGTAAGATGAAAGGTATAACGATCACAAAACCAATGTAGATCAGCAAGAAAGATTATGCCCCAAGGTTGGATTAGAAGAAAAGTAGTGGGGTGAAAGAGAATGGAAGATAGAAGTTTGGAAGAAATGGAAAGAAATGGAGAGAAGAAAGAGGATTTGCCTCAAGAAAGAGGATGCATCAAAATCAATCAACTGTTTAAGATAGGAAATTTTTATTGAGATCACGAAAGAAGATAAGGAAATGAATATCAAATTGTGACCACAGTTGACTGAAAGTCCACAAGAAAGATGAAGGAAACCCTCTCAAACTCATAATGTAGCCTAAAAGTGCAAATTTAACATGAAGTCTAAATAATGCAAGCTACATGAAAATGCAAAGGTGTACTTGCATGGGTAACATAGGTTTTTTTGTGTTCATCATTCATTAGAGAATGTAAGAGAACTTATTTTCATCATAGGGCCGTTATTACCGGACATCGGACAATCACACAATCAACACTAGTCACAAATGCAACTATGAAGATATGAATGTGATTTATATCAGATTGGAATGTGGAAATATTCTAACATGAGCATCAAAGACATAAAGGTTAAGATGACTGCAATGTTAGGTTACCCAATTTAATGTAGCAAAACCATGCTCACATCAAGGCATAAATGCTAGGATGACCATGAGAACGGTTGTGCTAAAATAGTCAAGGATGATGCCTTAAATCTCCTAAGTGTGTCAAGGAGACAACAAGAGACACTGAAGAGGTTCAAGACGACACCCACAAGAAGAAAGCAAATAAAAACATGCCCCATGCCCCAAGTCTTCTAGCTATGCATCACGGACATACTTACTAGACAAGGACACTCAACGAAAATCAATATCAGTCAGCACACAAAGAAAAGATGAGGACATATCTCAAACATTAAGTGTAGCGTTTAAAAATTGTAAGTGTGAAAACTGATACTAAGTTCCGAGGATAAGGAGCGAATGCTTGCTAGCAGGTAAGATCACATGACCAAACTGGATAAGACCAAACTGATAAGTGTTGAAAAACACTCGATGTCAAGGGTTGTGTTGAGAAACACAGTTGGGTTGCTGTTGAAAAACACCGTTTGCAAGGTGTCCTAAAGACAAGCATATCCAAGAGACCAAAGCTAACACAGTGATGCCCCCTAGATAAAGACAAAGACCAATTCCAAACCAAGGCAAGAAGGACAAGGCATGATGGAGAAAGGTTAAGTGTCGAGGATGCATGCTAATAAATAGGGGTGCGAAGGCCTCAAGTAGCGCCTATTTCCAGGTTTTCACCACTTGGAAGAATTTTTTCATGACTTTTTATAATTTTTTTATATTTTTTGCTACCAAGGTACCTATTTCCAAGTTTTCACCAAGGCACTTTTTCTATTTTTTTTGAATTTTTTGAATTTGTTATTTTTTTGTATTTTTTGATTTTTTTAATTTTTTTTGTATTTTTTCAGCATTATATATGAGTTTTTTTCGGAATTTTTTGAGAATATATCAATTTTTATTTTTTATTTTTTCAAGATCAATAATTATATACAAAGGATGCCCCCAGACAAAATGAGCATCAAACTCCCAAGCAAGATCACGTCGTGTAGTCCCAATGTCTAGTGAGGTGGAGAACAAGAGGGATTAGCAAGCTGGTGGGAGAGATGGAAGACAAAAGAATGAAGGAGAATGAATGGAAGAAATCCTCAAAGGCAAACTCCTCAAGAGTACCCAAGCTAGGGAAAAATTACCATGTAAAGTACATCTGAACAAGCGATGGAAGGTTAGCATAGGATAAGTCAGAAAGTCGTAATGTAAAAGAAGGAAAAAGATGCAGTCCAAAGGAGTAGACATGTCAAGAGGCTTCATAACATCATGTTTCTCTTTTTGAGATATTAGATTAGATCAAGACCAAAGGTGAAAAGGATAGCGAAAGACTAGAATGAATGGAGGAGAATAGATATGAAGGCTAGACATGAAAGAAATGAAAGCAGGATCATCGTAAGATCGCTCCTGAGATAGCCAAATGTATGTGTATAGATCAACCTTGTCAAGATCAAAGAGAGAAGACAAAATGGATGAGATATGTAGAAGAACTACGCATGTTGCCTGATTGCTAGGTTTTCATCATGGTACTTATCCAAGGTGCCACAAGGGAGTGGTTTTCACCATAGGATGAATTTATTTCTCTTTACTTTTACTACCAAGGTGCCTGTTTCCAAGTTTTCACCAAGGCACATTTTTAATTTTTTCATTTTTTTCTCTCTTTTTTTTTTTTTTGAATTTTATAATTTTTGGAAGAAGGAAAGCTTTTAGATAATGCTCCTTGTAAGGATAAACCATGAAATGCCAAGGATTCAAAATTATATGCTCAAAGATACTGATAGGGAAAGGAAAATGGAATAGGATAAGATTTTATGTAAAGCGAGTGAGGTTGGAAGATAGGACGAATAGGAAAATGAGGAAAAAGAATAGGAGGTAGAAGGATAATGAATGCAAGGACTGTGAAAGGGTAGGTGGAAAGGAAGGTAAGGTCAACAATGACGCACACCTTGGAGGGTGGCAAGAGGATGGAGGAAATTTGAATGAAGGAATACGTGAAGGAATATGATGAATGTTTAGCAGAGGTTGCGGTTCAGGTGCATGGAATGAAAGAATGTTTTTGGAAGAAGATGGAGTGGAAGTCTTTGGAAGCTTGAATGTCAACTTCACTTTTTTGTTCAACATTAGACTCTCTCAATAGAGACTTTGGAATCCATATAGCCTTAGGCTTTTTATTTCCTTTTGATGACTTAGTGTGAATATCTTGAATGATGGATTTTGGAACCCATACTTGTCTTGTAGTTTTCTTCTTAGATATCTCTTTTGACTTTATGCCCCCATGTCATTTAGAGGAGACATGGTGATCTTCTTTCTTTGATGGATTCTTGTATTGTTTCTTTTTCTTATATTGAACATTCAAGTTACTTCCAAAAGACTTGGGACATGTGGAAGAAGAAGGATAATATGACTGGTGTAGATGGGTGGATGGATGAAAAGGATTCAAAGGTATGCATCTATGTTGATCTTGAGGAAAGATAGGAGATGGAGGGACATAAGGACCCAAGATAGATGATGAATTAGGAGAGTTAGGAGGGGAAAATGAAGGGACATAAGGACCCAATATGGAAGGAAGACGTGAAGTCCTTAGTAGTCATGGAAGAGGTCCAAGGATGGAAGTGGAAGATGCAAAAGGATAATCAATAAGTTCATCAGCATCTATATGACAACCAAGGATATCAACATCTTCAGAGTGAGCATTAGAATTTTCAATAGGATCCTAGACATCTTGAATAAGATCATTTTCTTTGATAGGATCATTCAAAGCTTACAAAGACTTAGGAAGATTAGAAAGCGGAAGTGAACATGGAATGGTAGAACAAGAAGATTGAAGACTTTGATCTTGACAAGGATCTTTAGATAGCATAGGCATATAATTTTTCTCTTGAATAGGCTTAACATCGGAAGTAAAAATACCATTTTTAATAGCCTTAATGGAAGTATCATCTTTGGAAAGTGCAAGCATGGTAAGATTATTTTCATTATCAATAAGCTCAGCGGTGTGGGTAGTAGCTTGATCTTGCTTCGGAGAAGACTTAAGACATGGTGGAATAAATGAGGAAGGGCATAAAGGATCAAAAGAACCATGACACAGATAGAGAACATCATGAAAAGTAGTGGATGACATGGAGTTTTCTTGATCTTGATCTTTCTTTATATTCTTTTCTATATCAGTTTTAGAGTCCTCTTGACATGAAGCCACTTCTAAGGACAAGGAAGTAGGTTGGAGTTGTATGGAAGACTTTGGCAGAGATGGTGAAGGAATAGCTGAAGTAGGCATTATAGCGCATAAAGTCTTAGGCTCTTTAGATTTAGCATTATTGGAAGTATTTGTAGTCAAGTAAAGGTTAGTTGGAGTATCTTTAAGAGGTGGCTCTTGAGGATAACTATAGGGAACTGCATAAAAAGCATTAGGATTTATGTTGGATGAAGGATTTTTCAAAGATTTGGGAGACTTGGGGAATTTAGGAGATGTAGGGGTATTGGAAGAAGTAGGGGATGGAAGGGAACCATCACAAGACAAAGGTCCATCATTAACATGATCTTGCTTGAGAGTATAATCTTTATTTTCAGCATGAGATTTCTTAGAGGAAAGATTCTTATAATATTTACATTTATAGTTAGCACGTTGAGCTTTCTCTTCCTCAAATGAAGTAGATGTATCATCTAGGTATTGTTCACAGAAATCATCAAAGTCTCTTTCAAAATCAGATTTATATGGATCACCATCACAATCTATCCAATGTGATGACCCTTTTCCAGTAAGCACGAGCACACGACGAGGAGGACTCTTAGGAATAGGGGTTTCATAGGTATCATTACATTGTCCATCATCATAGTCATCGTAGTCATCATAGTCATCATAGTCATCAAAGATGGGCATGTCACTCTTCGTGGAAGAGTTATCACAAGGGCTATCATATTACTCATCATGGTATGTCTTGAGACCAGGAGTAAGACTCTTGGGAGAAGTAGAAGAGGAATGAGATTGTGAAGAAGAGGAAAGTGAAGACCTAGTGGAGGAAGAAGACTTGGAAGATGATGAATGCAAATAGTTTCTAGAAGAGTCATGGCGAGACTTGGAAGATGAGTAATGTGTAGAAGATTCATGATAAAACTTTGAAGATGAAGAATGTTTGGAAGAAGGAGGTCGTGACATGATCATGTGGATGATTATAGCAAAGGCATCTGATTCATTTGACTTTTCTTTTATTTTTTCTATAAGTTTATCACCCATGCTATATCTAGAAGGACTGTTAGAAACTAGTCTATCATATCTCCTTATCTCCTTATCTCCTTATGCCATTGATAAGAACCCCTTATCTCCTTATGCCATTGATGAGCCCACATGTTTTTCCCAAGACAAAGTGGACCCACAGTGGGGCTTGGCTATGGATAATGAAATTATTGCACTTCTCCAGAATGGAACGTGGAGCTTAGTCCCACCCAAGTCCCAATTAAATGTTATTGGGTGCAAATGAGTTTCTAAATTGAAAACAAAAGCAAGTGGCTCAATTTATTTCTACAAAGAACGACTAGTTTCCAAGGGGTTCAATCAACATGAAGGAATTGACTGTGGGGAGACTTTTAGTCCTGTGGTCAAACCCTGACCATTCGTATAGTTCTCACTATTGCACTCTCTATGGGTTGGCCACTTCACAAACTTGATGTGAAAAATGCCTTCCCCCATGGTGTTCTTGAGGAAGAGGTTTACATGAAACAACCATCCCGCTATATTGATCCCCAGTTTCCTAATCATGTGTGTAGACTTCACAAGTCTCTCTGTAGTCTCAAATAAGCTCCACGTGCCTAGTACCAACGACTGAGAACCTTTCTCCAATAGGTTAGTTTTGTGGGCTCCAAAGTTGCCACTTCGCTATGCATTAAGTGAAATGTCAACTCCACTATTTTTATGCTTATTTATGTTGATGATATTATTATCACTAGGTCTACTATCGACTATGTTCAAGATCTGATATTTCAACTTCAGTTAGCTTTGTCCATAAAGAACTTGGGTTCGAGCTCCATTATTTTTTGTGCATCGAAGCACTTTCAACTCCTACAAGGCTTCTCCTATCTCAAAGGAAATATACACTTGATCTTCTCAAGGAGACAAAGATGGATGGTGCAAAATTGGTTCACACTCCTATTTGCAGCCAAGAAAAGTTATCTAAATTCACTAGCTCCGCCTTTAGCAATCCCACTCTATACAGGAGTGTTGTTGGTTCTCTTCAGTATCTCAACCTTATGAGACCAAATATTTCTTTTTTCATCAACAAGGTATGTCAATTTATGCAGCAGCCCACTGATGATCATTGGAATGTTGTCAAGCATATCCTGTGGTACTTGAAGGGGACTATCTCTTATGGAGTGCAACTCAGCAAGTCTAGACCTCTCACTTTTAATTCCTTTTCTGACTCAGATTGGGCTAGCTACCCTGATGACTGTTGTTCTACTAGTGGTTACTACATCTTCCTTGGCCCCAACCTGATTTCATGGAGCGCTCAAAAATAAAAGACTGTCTCAAGGTCTAGTACTGAAGCTAAATATAGAGGAGTTGCCATAGCCACTACTGAGCTGATTTGGATTCAATCCCTCCTCTCTAAACTTGGATATTCTCCCACTGCCCCCTCTATTCTATAGTGTGACAATCTTGGTGCTACGTATCTCACAGCTAATCTAGTCTTTCGTGCACAGACTAAGTACATTGAGATTGATTATCATATCATTCATGAGAAAGTTGCTAACAAAGCTCTTGATGTTTGATTCATCTCTACAAAAGATCAGGTTGCAGATGTCTTCACTAAGGAGTTGAGATCTGCTCGATTTGCATTACTTCAGGACAAGTTGGCCATACAAGCACCCACGCTCAACTTGCGGGGGTATATAGAAACACACATCGCTGATCACGAAAATCCCAGATTATTTGGATGATCTCCTCACAAATAGAAAGAGTCTTCTTTAGAAACTATGTTTTAGCTATTTCTATTTTCTGTAGGTTGCATTTTCCACTATTGATGTTTCCACTCTTTGTAAATTATTTAAATCACCTTAACCCAACGTTTTGGGTAAGGGAGAATACACAGATCATTTAGTTTTCCCATAGTAGAGAAAAGTGCAGAATCCTCCTCAACAATACATTGATTTCCTTGTCATTTTCTCAATGAAATCAGAGAAAATGAAAACAACAAAGAGGGAAGCTCAAGTGACTTGTTACTTAGCACAGTTAAACTAGGGTATGACGCATTGGCATGGGAACTTATCAGTAGAGGTTCCAATACTAGTCAATTAGACAACTTCTCCAAATGTGATTTTTTGCATGCTCATCAACAATGCGTCCATAAGTGTATGCTTTCTTTACATCCCTCCCTCCATCTACAGATCCATTTTTCTCTTTTTAATTTATTTATAATAGTTGATTTTTTATTTATTAATAGGAATTGAGGGTGTTCAAATAGCTATAAAATTAAACTGTAATTTTTTTATAAGATTGTATTAATAGATAATGTTGTTAGTACTGATTATTATTATTTACTATTAAGTGAAATATAATCTTTAATTCTAAAAAGAAATAAATTATGAGATGTTACATAGTACATTAATAAAATATGATTTAGTATACAAGTATAATTCCTTTTTTTTCAAAATTTTAACAAAATGCATGCCTCATATGAAATAGTACATATGGTAATGTAATATATAAATCTCAGTTATAAATAAAAATAAACTAGTAATTGCAACTCGGCATGCAATTTGTATGCCAAATATATGTGAAGTGGATTTTGTTTTACTTATATGTTTTACATGTGTTTATTTTTTTAAATTTTTTGGTTAGGTTATTATCTCGAAGGGGTTCATATATATGAAAGGCATTCACCTTGGTTGATGTGATCGACACTGTCTAGCATGTTGTACGTATGCAAGATAATTGACCGCATCTGAAAACTTGACTTCACTAGAGAATAACTTCTATGGAAACATCAAATAAATTATTGGAAATGTACCTAGTGAGAACCTTTTCCAAAAACTTGACTTCAGTAGAGAAACTCCTCTCTACCATGCTCAGTTGTGATTTCGTAGTTGAGGATTTGAGACTCCTCTAGAGTGATGGGCACAACATGAGCTGTAATCATAAACTTGTTCTCCACTTCGATGTTAATGGAATTAGTTTTGTCAGATTGAAGGATGGTGAGGTTGGAGAAAGAGAGGGGAAGAGTGGCAGTGCCCCCCTCCTAGTTAGGAAGTTGGATGGAATTGTCATCCAAGGAAATGGTGAGGTGGTCAAAGGAATCATCCCAGGTGGGCACTTCATTGGCTTTGAGGAAGAGGACTCCAATGGACTTCACCCACATGAAGTCTCTTCCCATTCCCTCCCCTCTCTTGCCAATGTAATGAGGATTGATGTCGAGCTCCGAGTTCAACACCAAACAAAAGTTCTCATCTTTCTTATCATGGAAATAGAACATGATGTCATCTCTGTCGATGAACTGAGGATCTTGGCACATGCCTCAAGGCTTATTGGACTTGAAACATTAACAAGCTATTAACATTGTCTAATTATGCTGAATCCTCTTGTAATTTGATTTGAATCTAGATGCAAAATAGAAAGGAAATCAATAAATTGGTGAAATTTAGGGTTTCCTGATGGAAAAGATTTGACATATTACTCTGTAAATGGGCAAAGCCACTACAAATTTTGTTGGATTTGAAGCATTTATGGGTGAAAGGCTTTTAACGATGGCATTTATGAGCTGCGTGGAGCCTGTTTCAAGCACAATATATCTCCCTTTTGTAATGGCAATGCGTATGAGAGCATGAATGCCATGAATCTATTTCTCTAATTTAGGGGACACTAATGATCTCTAGCCATTGTTTATTTGATAGCTGATCCGATACCAAGTAGGTACAAGAGTTGCTCCTTTTGCATTTGCAATCTAAAACAGCTCCAAAATATAGTGTATGAAATTTCTACCAGAGGAACACAAAATCCCCATCATCAAATACATGCCAGAAATACTGCTTCCGACAACAAATTTTTGGAAATGTACCTAGTGAGGAACTTTTCCAAAAACTCAACTTTAGCAGAAAATAACTTCTATGGACACATCAAATAAATTATAAAAAATTTACCTAGTGAGCCGCTTTTCCAAAAACCCAACTTCGGCAGAGAATAGCTTCTATGGACACATCAAATAAGAAAAGAGATACAAATCTATTATGTTTCTTCATTTGGGCTCCCTCCCCACTATTGTGGTCTCTTCTCCTACCATGGAAAAAGAGTTCCACAAAACTCATGACTTGGTTTTTGTAAGTAGACCAAAGTGCACTTTCAAGAAATATGTATGCTATGATCATACAGACATGGCTTTTATCCCTTACGAAGCGTGGTGGAGGTAGTTTAGAAAGCTGTGCATGATTGAGCTGCTCACAATGAAGAGAATCGAGTCTTTAAGATTTGTGGGAGAGGAAGAAGTGTCTGATATGATCACCTCCATTTGGCTTGAAAGTGGGCAAGGAGCCCAGTGTGTTGATATGAAGAAGATACTCACCTCTCTCACACAAAATATTACCTAGAGAATGTTTAAAAATCTGATTACAGATTGTTTAAACTATTTTTTTCTAAATATTTTGCATGTAGGATATTTTAAATGAGGGACTGGATACGTTGGTAACACTACTAGAATGGGCTATGAGTGAACTACTGAGGAATCATGCAACACTGGCACGAGTGCAATAGAAGATTGATAGTATTGTGGGTAGAAATCACACAGTAATGGACAGTGATGTCATGAAGTTGGATTACTTGCTATGCATGGTGAAGGAAACTTTTCGACTTCACCCGCCACTTCCTCTGATGGTACCACATGATTTTTTTAAATTAATGCATCTATGGTGGATGAAAAAAATAATGGACTACTAGAGAGCAGGCCTCTAACATGAGGAGAAAATTTTTCTCATAACCACAACCTAACTCCGATTGCTAGCAAGTTAAATAATCATTTTGTAGTCGTGTTCGCATTGTTAAAATTTTATAGATTTTGGTTTTTTCAAAGGTCACAGAGGATTTTGATCACTTCAATCATCTTGCATGCTTATGACATGTTAGACGACCATCGATTGGATTAACCTAGTTGTATGCATTTCATATAAGAAACACCTTCGGCATAAAAATAATTTAAAATTTTTCTATAAAATTTTAAAAATCATATAATAAGTCCTCTCCTTTTACCTAATTTATATTTCAAATTATTTCACCAAAACATTAGTTTGGCTACAAAGTCACCATAAATTAATTAGCCCATAGACTTCCTATATGGAAAACCTTGACTCCCATGCCAACCTAACAACTCAAGTGGCCAATGGTAGATGGAGATTTTGTTGATGTGAGAGACAATCACAACCCTATCCACTCTTTCAGCAGATGGGAAGAAGAATTGTTTTCTCATTCATGTCAAGTTTGTCAAGTGGGAGAGCCACCATGGATAACTTCAAAGTGCTTCAAATGCCATAATACTCAACTTCTACAATTAGGTTGCTGATAAGAAAAGGTCATCCACATAAGCAAGTTTTTTCAAGGGTCCTAAGGATCAAAAGTAGAACTACGAAGAGTTCCCAAATGTGATCAAAGAGAATGCAGGCTTTTCAACTTTCAAAATTTTTGTGTTCGAAAGCTGGTTCAGATGTTAATGCAGTAATGTAGGTGAAATTGTAAATTTTTGTTTCTGATTATAAGTATAAGCATGTATTTTTATTAAAAAAAATAAGGAAAATTTATAACATCTTTTTTTTCATTATTTTTTTCATAAGCTTTATTAGTATTTTTTAAATTAAGGATTGTAATTCAATTTATAAAAAATATTATTCTTCAATAAAATAATTTTCAAAATTTTCTAAGTAGTTTTTAATGAATAATAATTATGCATTTAAATTTTCAATACTTTTAAAAAATTTATTTATTTTTTAAAATAATATAATATTAATTACATGGATAAATATAAAGTTTGTTAAAATGACAACAAATAATATATGAAAGATAGATATCATTCTAATATACGAATTAAATTTAGTCAAGTTTATTTTACTTAATAATCATCTAGATTTGTAATCAATTATTGATGAGCCCAGTTTATGGACTGTTTTGTTTATGATTTTCTGGTTTAGACTTAAGTATCTCATGGGTTTTCAAAAACAATATTTAGACTTTCTATGCTCCTAAGCTATGCCTATGTGTGTATTTGGTACTTTTAAGACTAAAGAAATATGCTAAATATATATAGATTAAGTGGATATTATGATGAAATTTGATATTTCTTTCTTCTCTACACTAATGGGTAGTGTTCCTATATCCAAGTGATGAGGATACACTAAAATAGGAAAACTTATTACGGATCTTTATCTTGGATTTTTGTTGCGAGTTTGGTGCGCTAACCTCCTAAAAGGAAGGATTAAGTCAACCAGTAATGAAGACTCAACATTAAAGTGGCTTCATCAAGTTGAGCAACCGTTTCTAGGATTCTTTATGGTTTCACTACTTAGCGGTTGCTATTGAAGACAGAGTCAATTTAGTTACTAGATGTTTAGGAGGATATATAGCGCTTGAACATTCCTATATTCTTGTGAATTTAATATGGCTTATTCCTACATAAATGATGTTGTCGCTTTTATAACTAAAATTTGTTATCCCCATGTAATGGAGGATCCTAGTTCTTAGGTGTTCTATTTTTCAAGTTATTTTAAATAAACTGGCATTTGTGATTCTTGAGTTAGTTAGATGTTCAAGGAATCTATTTTTTAATCTAGAAAAGAAGTGAATACACTTTGACAGTCTATAATGTACTTATGTTGATGTTTCATGAATGAATAGATGATATCTTCAAATTTCTATCTCTAAGTTTTAAATCCATTCACTCTTCCATGGGGGCCCACGTGGAACATGAACTCTATTCATGTTTAAGTAGGATCTAGTCTCAAGTTTCTTTGAGGTTGTTTAGTACTGTTGCTCCTGCAGCCATTGGTAGCAGAACCATTGACTGTTCCAGTAGTATAGGTTTACTATTGAAGCATTTTCTTAAGTTCTAAGTTAAGTTGTTGTTTCAATTCCTAGCATAGATTTCCTGCAGAAATTCCTTTTTTTAATTAATGATGGTTTTAAAAATGAACTAGAGCATACACTTTGCAGTCACCATTTCAAGTTTACACTCTTGGATTGATGAATCTAAATGAAGCTCAGCATGATACTCTAAGTAAACATTTGATGCTATTACCCATAGAATCACCGTGAAGGATGTCCAATCCTTGAGATTACTGATGTATTTTTCTGACCAACCATTTTTGGTGCCATTGCCAGGGATGGTGTTAATTTAGTTCAACCCTGAAGTCATATAGTTAGTTTACATTCTGTGTTATTTTGCATGTATAGACATGGGGACCATCTTGGGAGATTCATTCCTCGCATTGTGCCAAAAGAAGAACCATTTAACATTCTTAATCCAGAACCTGAGGAACCCCAAGCTGAGAACATACAAGAAGAATAACCATTTGAGAACATATTTTTGGATGTGTATGAACAATTTCCTTCACCTTCAACCTCTGAAGAATCATACCATTTGAATGACCTATTTGCTGACTGAGAATATCAAGACAATCCACTTTCTCTTATCATCTACCAACTGCCACCACAAGGTCCTCCTCCGAGAATGGCTATTCAGGCCCCTTTTCCTTTTCCTATCCCTCCTCAGCAAGGTAATCAAAATTTGAAGAACATACCTGCTGTTACACTTCCCAAATTCTATGGCCTCATTACAAAAGACCCTGAGACCTTCCTCTTTGAATTTGACATCCTTTTCCAGAGCTATGACTATACAACTGATTCCCACAAGCTGAAGTTATTTCCATCAACTCTAAAAGAGGCTGCCTTGAGATGGTTCATGGGGCTAGGTGCCAATGTTGTAGAAGACTAGAATGCTATGCGCAATTGTTTCTTCCAAAGTATAAAGAGTACTATAGGGGTCAAGATTTGAAAGGTGATGACATTTTCAAAATGTCTCAGAAGGAGGATGAAACCTTGGAGGATTATGTATCATGATTCATGTTCAACTAGAAGCATAACATATAGCACCAACTAAATGAGGCATCTCATAAACACCTTTTCTTAAAGGGTGTGAATGATGGAAGCATTGAGGCTCTGGACCTGATGGTAGGAGGAGATATCACATAGAAAAGTTGGGCTAATATAAAGAATATATGTCTAAATTATTCAAGGGCCACTGTGAAGAAGGGTAGGCGACTTAGAGACCTACCACATAAGTCCAATGGTGGTTCAGGAGTATCCAAAATGGAGCTGTCTAGTTTGTTGTCTGACCTCAAGAAGGACATCATCAATGATGTTGAAATGCAACTCGACACCATGCAAGCAAGAAGAAAGAAAGATGAATCTGATTCCATGCTAGTAGAATACTGCCCGCATTGTAGGGAGAAGAAAAAGAATTGTTGGGGCAATTTTGTTGCAAGCTTAGAGTCTCAACCTATGCCTACTGAGTTTAAAGCCATCGATGAAAATGGAGAGGTAATCTATGTTTCCCAATGAAGGCCATGGGCCCAGATATCAGGTATGCCTCAAGATCCTCTCCAAAATTTTAATAGTAACAGTCAATAGAAAAATCAACAACATAGTATTTTTAGTGGGTATAATAATTGGTAGGAACCTCAGCAAGGTTGGCAACAACCTGAACAGGGTTCGCAACAACATTAGCAAGGCTGGTAACAGCCTCATCAAGGGTGGCAACAACCTCACCAGGGTTGAAAACAACCTCAACAGGGCTGGTAGTAACCCTATCAGGGGTGGCAACAACTGCATAATTGGATGAACCAATTAAACCAGCAAGCTTTGATGCCACCACCTCAACAGTAGGCTCTTATGCCTCCTCCTACAGGCAACACTACTCCCCCTAAATAGACTCAGCTACCTACTTAGCCTAACCCTAATCCCAATAATACTAAGCCAGCATCACAACAGCAGAGCTATGCTATTTCCTTAAATGATGTTCATTTAAGGTCCGAAAAAACCTTTTCCTCTCCTCAGCAGCCTATCATAACAAAATTTGAGGATGCTTCAATTGAGAAAATTGATGAGCCAAGTAAACCTGCCTCTCGTGTAGCTAAAGAACCTCCATTTCCTTATAGGTTGGAAGAGAAAGCTAAGACAATGGAAAACCAAGCGGTGATAGACCTACTTAACCAACTAAAGTAGATGAAAATCAAAATACCATTATTAGATGTCATAAAGGAAGTTCCTGCTTATACCAAAGCTATTAAAGAGGCCTATATAAAATAGCCAAGGAGGAAGAAGAAGGATCCTGAAAGCATCCATGTCTTAGGATAGTTATCTGACATAATGTTGGAAAAGATGACTGCACCCAAGTATTCTGATCCTGGGAGCCATGCGATTATAGTAAAAATTCAAGGAATACAAGTCCAAAATGCTCTAGTAGATTTAGGAGCATCAATCAATGTCATGACAAAAGAGGTAATGTCTTAGTTGCATATCATCAACCCTAGAGAGACCCCAACTATACTTCAGCTTGCTGATAGCTCTACCATCACACCTGATGGGATGGCAGAGGATGTCATTGTCACTTTGAAGTCTTGGGAATATCAGGTTGACTTTGTAGTCCTCTCCCTAAAGGCTAATATGGGTGGTTATCCAATCATTCTAGGAAGGCCATGGATGGCTACTATAGATTCCTATATAGCTTTCCAGTTAGGGAAGATGACAATATCCAATGGTGTCAACACTAAGCACCTAATACTGTATTCCCCTACTCAACCCTTGTTGCAAGATGATCAAATCATCTGGCTAGATTTAGGTGATGATAGTCCAGAGGTCAATTCCATCAGCCAGCTCATGATGATATCTCGGGAACCCTTTGTAGCTTCAAAGGGAGAAGATGAGCTCATTTACTCCATTATCCTAAATGAATATGGGGTATAGTCTCAGCTGTGTTCCTAGATAGATTATATTCTAGAAACTCTGTTACCACCTCCAAATGCACTTCAGTATTTAGAATCTTCACAATTCCTCCACTCATTGTTGCCTCATGAGATGGACTCTCTTTCTGTGGCTTAGTTATTAATGGAAAAAAAATTTGTCAAGCTAGAAGTTGGTCTAGGGCGTGAATTTAATTTAATTAGTGCTTTATAACTTCCACAACAAAAATTTGTCCTCCAGCTACTATAGGAGCATCAACAACCTTTTTCTTGGGACTATATGGATATGAAAGGCCTAGATCCTAAACTCTGCACTCATAGGATCTACATTGACCCTAAATGCAAGCCTGTCTGATAGCCTCAAAGGAGGGTCAATCTAGCTTTAAGGGATATAGTTAAGAATGAATTGCAGAAGTTGTTAAATGCTAGTTTCATTTACCCCATTTCTGATAGCCAGTGGGTCTTACCTCTAGTCATAGTCCCCAAGAAAGGAGAGAAGTGGAGATTTTATGTCAACTACAGGGGGCTTAACATAGCCACTAAGAAGAACCACTTCCCATTTCCATTCATAGACCAAATCCTTGATAATCTTGCTAGTAAGAAATACTTCTCTTTCTTGGATGGATTTAGTGGTTACAATCAGTTTCAGATAGCTCCTGAGGACCAGGAGAAGACAACTTTCACATGTCCATGAGGGACATTTTCCTATTTAGTCTTACCTTTCAATTTGTGCAATGCTCCTACCACTTTTCAAAGAGTTTTGATAAGTATCTTTTCTGATATATCTGTTGATTGCATGGAGATTTACATGGATGATTTTACTACCTATGGAAATACCTTTGATGAAGCCAAGGAAAATTTGACAAAAGTCCTTCAGAGGTGCCAAGATTACAACCTTTCTCTCAACAGTGAAAAATGCTTCATGCTTCATGATGATGGAGGAGGGGGTTGTATTAGGCCATTTCATTTCCTCAAAAGGTATTCAAGTGGACCCCACCAAGATTGAAGTAATCAGTACATTACCCACACCAACAAAGCATAAGGATGTGCAGAGTTTTCTTAGGCATGTCGATTATTATAGAAGATTCATAAAGGATTTCAGTCAGCTTACAACACCTCTGTATAATTTGTTGAAGAAGGATGTTGAGTTAGCTTGGGACTTTGAGTGTACCAAGTCTTTCTTGCAACTTAAGGAAGTTCTCACCATAGCACTGGTTTTGAGAGAGCCAAATTGGGGTTTGCCTTTTCACATTCATACTAACACCTTAGATTATGATAATTGTGTTATGATTGGTTAGAAGGTGGATTCAATGGAGAATGCTATTTATTTTATCAGTAAAAACTTGCAAGGTGCAGAGTTCAATTACACGGTCACTGAGAAAGAATTGCTTGCAGTCATCTATGCACTAAACAAATTCAGGCACTATATTACCAGATATGAGATCTTTTTGCATATTGACCACTCTATTAACAAGTACCTAATGAATAAGCTTGCATTCTCTAGAAGACTGGCTCACTAGTTTCTCTTAATGAAAGAATTTGATATCACCATAGTCAACAAGCCCTGTAAAGCCAATATGGTTGCTAACTTCCTTTCTAGATTGCATGTCCGTGATGATCCTGGAGCCATTGACAAAAGCTTTCCTAATGAGAATCTATTTCTATTATCCACACATAATCCATGGTATGCCAACATTGCTAATTATGTCACTACTGGTAAGACTCCATCTCATTTTTCTACTAAAGAAAGAAGGTTGTTAGCCAAAAAAAGCTTTGATTATTCTTGGATTTATGGATTCATGTTTTATACCGATCCTGATGAAGTAACCCGTAGATGCATAAGGTAAGATGAGACATATGATATCTTCAAGGCATGTCATGATGAGCCCTATGGTGGTCATTTTGCTGCCAAAAGAACATCATTCAAAATTTTGACTACGGGATATTACTGGCCCAACTTACACAAAGATGTTGCTCAATATACAAAGAAATGTGATAAATACCAATGCATGGGATGCCCTACTAAGATGGTTGAGATGCCCCTATAGCCTCAAGTAATTATTACACCATTTGATAAATGGGGGATTGACTTTGTTAGTCCTATTGAGCCATCTTCGCAAGGTAAAACTTATATCCTTGTATGCACTGATTATGTTACAAAGTGGGCCGAGGCCAAACCAATGAAGCACCCTAAGGATGACAATGTTGCTAAGTTCCTCTATGAGTTTATTTTCACAAGATTTGGTGTGCCTAGGGAATTGCAATTTGATTAGGGACCTTAGTTTACTTCCAATCTGATAGCTACTTTGATGGAAGAGTATAAAATTCAGCATGGTAAATCCTTACCCTATCATCCCCAAGAAAATGGATAGGTAGTAGTAACTAATAAGAAGCTAGAATCCATTCTTACCAAGACCGTAATACTCCATCAGAAGGATTGGGCCACATGACTTCTTGAAGCTCTTTCGGCTTACAGGACTACATAGAAGACTACAATAGGCTTCACTCCATTTGAGCTTGTATATGGTCAGTCCTCTGTTATGCCTATAGAACATGAACACAAAATATTAAGGACAGCTCTTGACCTTGGAATGGATCTCACTGTAGCACAGCAGGAACAAATTATGAGTTTGAATGGACTTGATGAATGGCACAAATCTGCCTTGCATAATACTGAACTCCTGCAACAACAACAAAATCAATGCATGACAAGTATATAAAGGAGAAAGTGTTTTCTATTGGTGATTGGGGGCTTCTCTTCGACTCTTGATATCAGCATCATCCTGGGAAGTTTCAAATGCGATGGTTAGGCCTGTATGAGATTGTAGTTGTGTTTCCTAATGGAGTGGTCCAGCTTTCTATTATTGATCATGTTCGGTTTAAGTTGCCAATTAATGGTCACAGGCTGAAATTGTATCAAAAACCTCAAAGTAAGGAAGAGTTCCTGTAGAAATTTTCATCCCCTGCTGGCAATATATTTCCTGTAGCAACTGCGAATGATCTTTATGCTCATTTGCATTCTTCACTTTGACATGTTCTCATCACTTCCATAATAAACACTTTCTTCACAAAAGTTCTTTCTCCACAATAAAATTCCATATCATTTCTTGTCTTTCACCCATCCATTTTCATAATTCTACATTCATGGATAACAACAGCTACTACCCTCAACACACATTCAGGTTAGTATATTATCTGAGGTGTTTATTCCTAAATTAGTTTTTCCACTTTTTAGCTATGCCTCATCACATCTGCAAGTGTGGGACCACTTTCCTAATTAAGTTGGGGGGGAGTTATTTATCATTTTTTTGTCTTACATATTCATAAAATCTTTATGTTTTATCTTTTGTCTTGTTTGTATTTTACACTTCTTGTCATGATTTGACAATCTTTAAGACTTGTGTGCTATGATTTATTTCACACATATCAAGTAAGGGTCGCAACTACGTGCTAAGTACAAAGTCTATGATTTTTCAATTATGAGTAGTTAATGTGTGAGATATTCTTGATTTTTACTCATATTTGCACTGAAGTTCATTTCCAAAATGCTAGACCTTTCTATATTCAAAATCTTCCTATAACTTGCCAATTCAAAACTCCTTGTCTGAGCTTTGTTCTTGACTGTTTAAATTTCCTACAAAATTTTTTTGAGTAAATTGACAACCTGAAGATGGGAGGTGACCTTATTCATTGGGAACCAATAGTGCATAATACCTAGCTAGATGATCAAGCCTGCAGGCCGTATTTTTAGGCAAGAGGATGGTTTGATTACATCCTGAAGCTAATCGATTGGGATGATGAAGTTGCATTGCAATTTTTGGGCTCATTGAAAGACAGAGTGGCCACAATCAAGGGGTTAAGGGTGCCATTTTCACAAGGAGTGGCAGAAGTTATGGGGTTGTTGTAGGTAGGGGAGGAATTTGTGGAAAGTATTGATCCAACGACGTCCAGAGCTCAGTTCACCCTACATGCAAACCCACCTTTGGAAATTGACTGAAAGTAAGGTCCATTTAGAATGTCTCTTCTAAAGCCATTTAGGCAATGTACAGTTCATGTCATCAAGTATTTCACTTTTTAAGGATGGAAATCATACCTGCATTCCATTCATTTCAAATTTTTAAGCTGTCTATGGTATGAAAATAGGCCTATAAACATTCCTAGCTTCATGTTTAACATCTTAAAGAAGCAAGCTGCTCTGGTACAAGAGGGTAAACATAATTCTATCTCACACCATTGTTTGGTCAAATTAATAGTTGAAAGAGCCTTAAGCGAGCAATCAAAATTATCTTGGGAAGAATTTATGTTGCAAGGGTTTAAAGAACCAACTCCATAGCCTATTGGGTGAAGGGTTGGGAAGAGAGTTTGAACTGACAAAGGGTTTCTCAAAGGAACAAAGGAAAGAAAAATAGTCCTAGTTCTAGTCAGTAGGAAAAGGAACATTCTCCTATCATCGCAAGCACTTCAAGGAATAGGAAAAAATTTTAGAAAAAGGAAGAAACTCCATTGAGGAGAAGTAACAAAAAGAAGCAAAAAGAGACTATTAATATACCACTCGAGGGGTTAAATGTTGAACCTGAGATCTTTGAGAAAAAGGAAGAAGAACCCAAGAATATGCCGTAGGAAACAGTTGAGAAGACTCCTAAAGTTAAGCAAGAGTGGGTTCCTGAGAAGCAATCAGATAAAGAATGCATCATCATTGATGATGATTCCCACTCTGAGGATCAGGCTTATGTATTCCAAAGAAGGGGTTCCTCCTCTAGGGGACATCAGAAAAATGATAGTTCCACTGACTTAGGAAATGAAGAAATGTATGGGGGATGTTATGTGATGGAAGAAGAGCAGTTGGGATTATCTCCTACAGCAGCGAGGAATACATATGAAGAAAACCCTAATGTTGATATGGATGTTGTTAATAGTGTGGTGGAGCAGGTTTTAAGTGAGGGTTTGGATGTATTAGCCTCTACTACACAACAATGTTGTAACTTTGAGAGATCCATGGTGGTGTGGATACCTATGGAAGGGATACGTTACAAAAATGGTTAGCCTCCTATTCCTCATCTAGTGGAAAATTCTAGTCTCAGTTCTATGTCTTTATTATCAGTCATTTTTCAATTATCCAAGCAATTAGTTTCAGAGAGGGAACAATGGAAACAATAGAGGAAAGAGTTAAATAGGGTTATAGTTGAGCATTACCAGGAGACTCTTGATCAGGAAGAAAAGGTAGAGCAATTACATGAAAATCTCACTAAAGTGACAGCCCTTATTCCTAAATTAATGAGTTGTAGGTCCCCGTCTCCTATTTATGCCCTACTCCTAAAAGAATAGTTCTTGAATTATTAGATGACTTGCATTATGCAAGATAGATCCCCATTGTTACAAGAGCCTCTTTGGTTTTCCCAAGTCTTTAATAATTCTCCTATAGCCATTAAGAATTTATTGTGTGAATTTTTTCTCCACAATCAAGTAGTGCCAAATGATAGAACTTGGAACCCTTTACTTTATGTACGGGATATATAGCTAAGAGATCTTATGTCTTGGATACAAAATGAAATCAATTGGGAATCATAGGCCAAGGTCTATAGAGAATTAGAAGAGGAAATTCCTCTGTACCTAAGCCCAGAAGTTAAGGATCCTAGGACATGTTATTTTGATTGGTTACGAATTGCCCCATCAGATGCAGGAAGCAAGATCATTTACCCACTTCATGATGAAGAATTTGATGAGTATGAGCAGCTAGTTAATTCTGAATTGACTAAAGCCATGAACGCCATTCAGTGGCATTGGATTAATTTAACCAAAGAACTAAGGAACAAGGAACCATATTCACCTTTGAACTTTGACATGGCAAAAAGGTGTGCACCTTGGTATATCTCCTTAGGAAGGGTAAGACAAAGTTTCTAGATTCCTCTCACATTCTAGCCACCTTTTCTCATCTCACCCCTGCTAGCCAATTCAGAGAGTATAGATAGTTATGATATGCAGGGGGAAGTGGATAGATGGGCCAAGCACAGGGAAACCAAGGGATTCTTCTAGAGCTTTGCAAAAGGAGGTAGTGGAGAGAAGACAACTGTCGATTATAGGATGACTGCCAAACTTAAAAAAATTTATGTTTTCTATGAAACCAACAAAAAGTTAAGCTGGGAGGCAATGATGATCCCAGTTTATGGATTGTTTTGTTTATGATTTTCTCGTTTAGACTTAAGTATCTCATGGGTTTTCATAAACAATATTTAGACTTTCTATGCTCCTAAGCTATGCCTATATGTGTATTTGGTACTATTGGTGTAATTAATTATTCCTAATTACACTTTACTTAATCTTACTTAGGTTAATGCATTACATAGTAGTTTTTGATTGAGACACCTAGGAGTGTGCACATCTATTAAGCACATCATGTAGGAGAAATTCCACTTTGGGTGTGATAGTTGTCATCACATACCTCGTTGTGTGTGAGATCCACCTTTCATGCTCTTATCACATTATCATCCTAAACCAATGCACATACTTTATTGCATATTGGAGGATGATCCACATTTGGTGGACATGTGATTACACCTAGCATAGGTGATAGCTTATCTACTCCTTATCATTGTCTCTTATTATCTTTTCTATATAAGGAAGCCTATTATGTAATCAATTCATTGAGTATTGAGCATTCATCAATCATTCAAGGTGAATTCATTGGATCTATTCAATCCATCTTTGCATTCATATTTTCTCTCTTGTGCTTTTCTTCAACCTCTAGATCCTTGGTTCAATATTTGCTATTTGCAAATTCTTACATGGTATTAGAGTCATTGGAGTGTTTTAGATCAACTGATTTGAAGAGATCTTGATGCAAGCTTTGAAGGTCCAAATCTCAGATCTGGCAACCAGCATGCGATAGAGGCATCATGGAGAAGATCTGACCTCACCATTATGTTCGGGAGGCTATTTCGGTTAAAATCGACTATAAACTCACCCATATTTGGTGAAAGTAAATTTCAAGGCAAATTTTTTTTGCAAATCGAACCGTACGGCCCGATCTGCCCTCTCGGTATGATTTTTCAAAAAAAAATATATTTTTTTAAATTTTGTTATTTTTTCAAAAAAAATTTCGTGCAAAAAAATGTTTTTTGGCCCTGGTACGTGGCCTGGACTCTCTCCTATTAGCAGATAATATTCTATGTCCATTACACAAAGGTGACATCATCATCGTGCTACATCAATAGACATCAACATGACATCACCGTACATCTTGACCCGCACTCAAGCCCGAAGGCGAGCCCAGGCCAAGGTAGGCTTTTCATTTGTTTATCTTGCGGGTGTTTGTGTTATTAAATGGCTCAAAAGCCCTGAACGCAGTGCATGTGGGATAATTGTTCCCACACTGCCACTCAACATAACTAGCCCAACCACCAAAGCAATGCTCAACACCTCCACTCACGCCAACACCCAGCCATCCTCCGATCTCCCACCACCGAGCGGCCTGATCTCCACCGGCCAAATCAGAGCATCCTCTCGGTCTCGCCACCTCTGCCGGTAGTGACACCCACATCCGCTGCCAACTACAGACCTACCACATGGCTGACGAATCCACCACACAGCTAGCTAGTTAGTAGCTTGTGACCACCATGCAGCATCCACTACGACAGCCATGTAGGTGCCCAGTCAACGGCAAACGTGGTAGCCCCTTATCCATGCCACCGAACCAGAACGGGCCACATAGCAAACCTGCCACGTAACAAAAATAGTCAGCTGCTGACATCATTTCCATGCAAGATTACATATCGTAAAGACCATTACAGATAGCCAAGTCAATGACACGTTAGGCAGAGGGGTGAAATTTTCACTGACATCACCTTTTCCAATACTCTAAATTTGACGGTCGTCTAGCCATCACCGCAGGGCAGAATTGGGTCTTTTTGATGGCTGTATGACCATCAAATTTAACCTAGTGTTTTTCTAACATCAGTAGGGTTTGGAGATTTCCCAGCCTTCACCATTTGCATTTTTGGTTTGACAGTCCAACTTTGAGAGGCCATAACTTGGTCATCCGGGCTCCAAATCGGGTGCAATTATTTTTGAAATTGGGTAGAATTTCCTGAACTTTCTAGTGGTGGTATTGATTTTTCATTTTGGTGGCCACATTTGTTAGAAATTTCAGATCTTGTTGACTGTTCTTGACTATTCCTGATTTCTACAACTTCCAGGGCTTCGTTTGGGCACATACGGTAACATTTTGAGGTGAATTTTTTTTTGAAAGTGCATGATTTTTTTTCTACTTTCCAGATCTGCAATCAGATTTGAGTGATTTTTGGTAGACATATCACTTTCATAAATAGGTCATTTTGGGGCTATACTTGGACTTGGTTAATCCTTGGAATTCAATTTTCTGATTTGCATCAGTCATTTGAAGGAGTTATTAGTAGTTATCAGTCATTGTTTGGTGTTAATATGGATAATTCAAAGGTTAAAATCCTCACTCCATACAACTACCATGAATGGAAAGTATCTTTAAGTGATCATTTTTTGAGTCTTAGATTGCTTAGAATGACTCTTGGGTAGGATTAAGAACCTCAAACAGGTGTTGTAGAAAGGTGAAAATGGTTTGATAGAAGAGATAAAGCACTTGGCTCTCTTAGATCATCCATCTCTCGTGACTTGCACTATCATATTGCATCTTGCACACATCCTCATGATACTTGGGTCACATTAGAAGGACTCTTTGGTAAACCTGATAGGATGAGAAAATTCAGATTAGAGAATGATCTCATAGGTCTTAACCCTAGTGATTTTGACAATATTCAAGATTTCTTCTCTAAGTTCAATACTATTAGGTTGGAGCTTTCTTCATGTGGCATTGTTAAAGGGGATGAACAATCGATCTTTTCTATTCTTTCCAAGCTTGGTCTTGATTATTCTATCTTTTTTTCTACATTCTATTCTACTATGGATGCTCTTGGTAGTGGATACAAATTTCTGTCTCTTGATGAATTTGCAACGCAACTCACAAGGGAACAAGCAAAGTTGGCACACATGGGTTAGTTGAAGCCTTCCACACATCAAGCATTGATTGTAAGTGAGTCTACATCAAAGGCTTCTAATGGCAAAGGAAAGAAACACAATAAGGATCCTAAGCCTCATGACAAAGGTAATGAATCTTCTTCATCAAAAAGTACTGAATCCAAGTCCTCTTCAAGAGAGGAATCATCTAGAAGAAAGAGAGATAAATGTGCATCTTGTCAAAAGTTAGGACATGATGAGCATAAGTGTTTTCAAAAGAAGATTGATGAGATAACTCATATTATTCAGAAACACAACCTTAAGTTGCCCTCATCAGTGTCTACTCCTTCTACACATTTGGAAGCTTCTACATCTCCATCATCATCCAAAGATAAAGGTAAAGGAAAAGCACTCATGGCTTCCACACATCCCGAGCAAGGTAAATGGCTTCTTGATTCAGGTGCATCACATCATATGGCATCTTCTATGGATATGTTTTCTTCTATTGATCCTTGTAATTCTCCTAATATTTTGATGGGTAACAACACATTCATGAGAGTTTGTGGAAAAGGTTCTATTCCTATGGGAGAGGGGACATTCAATGATGTTCTTTGTGTACCATCCTTGACCACTAATCTCCTTTCTATTTACCAAATTACACATGGGGCACAAGGTAAAATTGTTGAGTTCACTCCTGATTATGTCTACATTAGGGACATGGAGACTAGAGATGTCATAGCTATGGGAGTTGTTGATCATACATCACGCTTGTATTCTTTTTACACTTTTGTTGATAATGATGATGATATACATGATGTGCCCATCCCTTTTCCAAGAGATAATTATGAGGAGAAATTTGAGCACTTGAATCATTTTGTTGTTGAGATAAGTGTTGATCTTCCTCCTCCTCCAACTCCTGCTTTTTCAAACATGGGCTCTACTATTCAGTAGGATTATCATAGTGTTTCAGATCTTGCAGAATGTGATGACTACTTGGATGCATCTTCAGCATTTGTTGATTCTCATGATGCAGATTTTGAAGACATACATGAGGGAGTTTCTCTTTCCCTTGATGATAGTTTCATCATAGATGGGGACACTTCTTCAACTTCTTTGGAGATTGGTGTACTTGATTCTTCTCCTTCTTCACTTGATTTGTCACCTTAAGTGATAGATTCTTTGAGCTTGTAGATTCCTACTCAGTCTTTAGAGATTCATGCATGGAGACCTTCATCTTCTTCCTCATTCCATTTGCACATGGATTGGCTTCTTCATCATTTGATGTATCTATTTCTTCCTAAGGGGAGACATGTTTCTTGTAAGCATTGGCTTATCTATTGTTTGCAAGTACTCTTCATCAACATGTGAGCTTCTACATTATGGGGGCATATCATGTCTCCATCTATCCTTCTTATGGGGGGATACTTCTTTGTATATACATGATGTATGTAGTTCTTTGGGGGTCTTGAGTACTCCATCCATCCATGCATCTTGTTTTCTTCTCTCTTTTTGGGGGAGGGTTTTTCCCATGAGGTTTTCCCTCTTTCTCCACTTTATGAGAGTTATGCATTTCATGTATCTTGTACATGGGTACCTAACATGGCCTAGTAGCTGGGAGCCATCTTGCACTGTGAGTTTAGGTGCATTCCCCTAAGTTGCACTTAAGGGGGGGTGTTGGTGTAATTAATTATTTCTAATTACACTTTACTTAATCTTACTTAGGTTAATGCATTGCATAGTAGTTTGTGATTGAGACACCTAGGAGTGTGCACATCTATTAAGCGCATGGTGTAGGAGAAATTCCACTTTAGGTGTGATAGTTGTCATCACATACCTCATTGTGTGTGAGATCCACCTTTCGTGCTCTTATTGCATTATCATCCTAATCCAATGCACATACTTTATTGCATATTGGAGGATGATCCACATTTGGTGGACATGTGATTACACCTAGCATAGGTGATAGCTTATTAGCTCCTTATCATTGTCTCTTATTGCCTTTCCTATATAAGGAGGCCTATTATGTAATCAATTCATTGAGCATTGAGCATTCATTAATCCTTCAAGGTGAATTCATTGGATCTATTCAATCCATCTTTGCATTCATATTTTCTCTCTTGTACTTTTCTTCAACCTCTAGATCCTTGGTTCAATATTTGCTATTTGCAAATTCTTATAGGTACTTTTAAGACTAAAGAAATATGTTGAATATATATATAGATTAAGTGGATATTATGATGAAATTTGATATTTCTTTCCTCTTTGCATTAATGGGTAGTGTTCCTATAGCCATGTGATGAGGATACACTAAAATAGGAAAACTTGTTATGGATCTTTATCTTGGATTTGTGTTGCAAGTTTGGTGTGCTAAACTCTTGCAGGGAAGGATTAAGTCAACTAGTAATGAAGACTCAGCATTAAAGTGGCTTCATCAAGTTGAGAAACCATTTCCAAGATTCTTTATGGTTCCACTACTTAGTGGTTGCTATTGAAGACAAAGTCAATTTAGTTACCAAATGTTAAGGAGGATAACCAGCGCTTGACCATTCCTATATTCTTATGAATTTAATATGGCTTATTCATGCATAAATGGTGTTGTCTCTTTTACAACTAAAATTTGTTATCCCCATGTAATGGAGGATCCTAGTTCTTAGGTGTTCTTTTTTTCAAGTTGTTTTAAATAAACTAGAATTTGCGATTCTTGAGTTAGTTAGATGTTCAAGGAATCTATAATGTAATCTAGAAAAGAAGTGAATACACTTTGACAGTCTTTATTGTACTTATGTTGATGTTTCATGAATGAATAGATGATATCTTCATATTTCTATCTCTTAGTTTTAAATCTATTCACCTTTCTGTGGGGGCCCATGCGGAAGGTGAACTTTGTTCATGTTTAAGTAGGATCTAGTCTCAAGTTTCTTTGAAGGTGTTTAGTACTGTTGCTCTTGCAGCCACTAATAGCATAACCACTGACTATTCTAGCAACATAGGTTTACTATTGAAGCATTGTTAGATTACTGCTGAAGCATTTCCTTAAGTTCTAAGTTAGGTTGTTGTTTCAATTCCTAGCATAGATTTCCTGTAGCAATTCCTTTGTTTAAGTAATGATGGCTTTTGAGATGAACTAGAGCATACACTTTGCAGTCACCATTTCAATTTTACGCTCTCAAATTGATGAATCTAAATGAAGCTTAGCATGATACTCTAGGTAAACATCTGATGCTATTACCCATAGAATCGCTATGAAGGATGCCCAATCCTTGAGATTACTAAAGTATTGTTCTGACCAACCAATTATTACTATTCATTCTTTTAATTACTAGGAAAAAGGACCCAATAACAATTAGGGGATCCAATAACAATGACATTTGACCCCCCAATAACATAGCTTAAAGGAGCCCTAAAAATTATAACACATGTACTAATAGTCAATCACACGTACTAATAGCCAATCATTTTTAGCTTTTTTGTTTGGTAATTGACCCATTTGACATTTGGCCATAAGTACTGGCATTTTTTAGTGAATATCTATTGGTGAAAAATTGTGTAAATTTGGCATACCATTTAAGATCTATAGATATACAAAGTTATGGTGTGTGAATACTAAATCATTTCTTATGATGAAGGTAAATAATCACAATCATTATTATTAATTATAATCCAAATAAAAATATATCTCTAATATAAAAACTAACATTTTAATTGAAATAATAGTCATATGTTCAATCCTTCACAGTTAATTGATGCATAAATAAAAACAATTTATGTAACTAGAGATTATAATAACTTGATGATAAAGAGAGGAGAATCAAATTCATGATGTAAAATTAAACTTAAAAAGAAAATAAAATGATAGATTTCAAATGAGGAGAATCTATCAATAACTTGCTACCTCAACTGTGAACAATCACCCTCTTCTTACTTAATCAATTGCGCAGCCAAGAAAATTGGTATTGTTAGGGTTAGATATTGACCCCATTAAAGGGACCTAAAAATAAATTATGCAAAAACATTTTCTTAAGGATTCGACCCAATCAAAAGGGACGTCAAGCAAGTTTACATTATCGATGAATGAAAATGTTAGAATAACTGAGAGGGGGGTGAATCAGTTATCCAATGTCCCAAAATAAAATGTATAATCCAAAAAAATTACTTTAAATTCTGTTACTCGGTAAACATAAAATACTTTCACTGTCTACGCTTTTACTGATTATCAGTCTAAACATATATTAGTTACCAATAAAATCTAACATGAAATATGGAAAGTATGATAACAAACAAATATCACAATCAACACATAACACAATAGATTTAACGTGGAAACCCTATGAAGGGAAAAACCACCTAAGACCGACAACCCAAAATATTCACTCTTGTAAAGTGAGGTCGGTGAAGACCCAACCCCGTTAAAGGTTTACAAACACACTGTTAGGTGTGACCTTGTTAGAGGATTTTAGACCAACCGTTATTGTCCAACCAGCATTCACTATGGGGTTGATAGGATAACAATGTTCATTCTATGAATGATACATAATAAGACTTTCTTAGTCCACTCGATTAAGAGATTTGACTGTGTACAATGGTTAAATATGTAACAGTAGATGATCTGCCTTAATACAACTTCAATTGCAGATTACAGATCAATATTTAGCTCATACAAATCTTTCTGATCAATATAAGACTTCAGATTCAACAATGTATCAACTGACTGTCCATTAGTAATTACTCTCTATCACTTGGTAATTGCTCTGTAGTTTGGTTCTCACTAACCAGTATGATCAGAATGCATGAAAACTTGTTCACGCGATAACTCTGCAGTATCTTCTTCTTCCGGCGATGTTTCATCATGAAATCTCCAGTCTCTTATATAGATGAGTAAACTATTTTCTTCTTGTCCATCAGATTTTTCCACTTAATCTCATCCATTGATTTTTCCACTCTAATCTCCTTCAGTTGATGTGTCAATAACACATTTCAATATGCTCCATTAGATCTTTGTTGAATTATGTTAGCTATCGATCTTCATAACAAACATTATCTGTTACCTCAATTTCATACACTTTCCAGCTCATCAATCTTATCAGCTAAACTGATCATTTAATTCATTTATATTATGCTCGGTTAAAAAAGAAATGTGTCGGTGAACACAAGCTCGATTTATAATGTGCTCGGTATACACTACACTCTATCAGTGTATACTAAAATGCTTCATTTACCGACAACATTGCTTTGTGTCTTTCAACTCTATTCCTCATCATAGATGAATGTAACCTAATCAATTCAATATCATAAGGTCATAAACTCATAAAAAATTTACTCAATGTTTTCCTTATCCTCATCTGACATATACATCCTCCTCATGTAGATATCTCTATTCTTCATCCCTTTCACCTTTCTTCAGATGTTTCGGTATAGTAACTTACAAGATAAGTGATGTCAAACTAGTTGACATCAATGACAACATAATACTGATTTAATCATATTACATATCTAATCAGCAACTCCCCAGTGATCTTTAATCATAGTTTCTTCAATTAGGTTCCAAATCAGTTGTAGTTCATCAATCTGTCCCTTTGGAATTGATGGCAACTCAAGTAATATGAAATGTACCATACACATACCAAGCATGTATTCTACAACTCTATGAACAAATGTTGTACAAGCTCTCCCTAGCTTAATATGTTTAATCACTATGTTATTGAACAACATTACATATTTATAGCTTTACCATTCTGTAGTTGTGCTCTTTTTAGTTCTCTTGTTCCTGCTTATGTTCTCAGTAACTAATCTTCAATGTTATGTTCCTTTTAGATTATCTCTCCCTTAGATATTTCTCATCGGTGCTCATTGTTTCATATGTTTTATATTGTTTATCTCTCCCTTTGACAACAATGCCAAAGAAACAAATAAACAAATAGCTCTCTCTGTAGTTAAGTAACTCTTTATTGTCCAATACAATCTATGTATCTCTGTATACTGATATCCCAATCTGTTCTAGTTCTCCAAACTTAATCATAACCTTGAACATGATCCAAAGTGTGAACTATGTTGCATCAACATGTGTGATCTTCTAATAAGATTAGGTTGATGCATCATCCAGATCACCTTAGTGACCGGTAGATAGGGGATAGACCCCAATTCTAGTCCTCAAGTATTCAAATGTATCCTTCGGTAGAGACTTTGTAAAGATATCTACAAGTTGTTCCTTAGATGTAACAAATTCTAACTTCAATTGCTTCTCCTGCACTTGTTCTCTTAAGTAGTGATACATAATAGATATATGCTTTTTATTAGAGTGCATCACTGGATTCTTTGAAATATTAATGGCACTAGTGTTGTCATAGTATATAATCATCAAGTCAGTGACTATCTCATTCATTCCTTCCAACACTTGCTTAATGTATGCAATGTTCGAACAATTCGTAGTAGTAGAAACATACTTTGCTTTAGCTTTAGACTGAAAAATACAAGCCTTATTTTTACTTGTCCAAGTTACAAGTCTTTCACCGAAGAAAAATGCTCCTTCGGTGGTGCTTTTTCCATCATCCACATTTCCAACCCAATCAGCATCGGTGTACACCTTCAGTTCAAACTTGCCTACCTTAGAATACCATAATCCATAATCCTCTATCTTTTTGAGGTATCTTAAGATTCTTTTGGTAGCAATCATGTGTGATTCTCTAGGGTTAGCGAAAAATCTAGCAACAATTCCCACAACATGTGCTACATCTGGTCTACTGTGAACTACATACATTAACTTACCAATCATGGATCGGTAAAGTGTCTGATTTATCTCTGTAGTTTCATCTTCCTTTGTTAGTTTACATCTAGTAGCCATCAGTGTTCCCATAGGTTTAGCATCTTCCATGCCAAATGTCTTCAGTACTTCCTTTATGTATTTAGATTGTGTGATGAATATTCCATCACTCTGTTGAATCACTTGTAGTCCTAGAAAGAACTTAATCTCTCCGAACATAGACATTTCAAACTCCTTTTGCATTTCATCAGCAAAGGCTTTATATATATGATCTTGGCCTCCAAAAATAATATCATCCACAAATATCTTAGCAATAAGAATAGTATCATCAGTATCTTCTTTCATATACAAATTGTTGTTTTCACTAGGTCTAACAAATCCAATACTTAACAAGTAAGTATGCAGCCATTCATACCAAGCTCTCGGTGCTTGCTTCAAACCATATAAAGCTTTATGTAATCTACATACCATGTCTTTGTTGTCTGGATCAAAAAACTCTTCAAGTTGTTCTATGTAGACCTCTTCTTCAAGTATACCATTCTGAAATATTGACTTCACATCCATTTGATAAACTTTGAATTTCTTGTGTGCAACATATACAAGTAACATTCTAACACCTTCTAATCTAGCAACAGGTGCAAATGTTTCACCATAGTCAATGCCTTCTTCTTGTGCATAACCCTTGCATACCAATCTAGCTTTATTTCTTGTAACTTCACCATTTTCATTCAACTTGTTCCTGAATATCCATTTAGTACCGATAACATTCTTGTCTTTAGGTTAGGGTACTAAGCTCCAAGTTTTGTTCTTCTCTATTTTCTCGATTTCCTCTTTCATTGCATTAATCCATTCTTCATTCTCTAATGCAACTTTCATATTTTTTGGTTTGAATTCACAAACTAGACATGTACCTTGTCTTGCTTTGCTCCTTGTCTACATTCTGGCTTGTCTATCTCCAATAATTTGTGTCTCAAGATGATGTCTTCTAACAAATCTAGCTAGAACTCGGTCTCTTCTCTCTTGTTCATCCTGTTCAGATTCATTTGCTTGCTCGGTAGCTCCATCCTGTTCATTGGTGTCTCTTTCCTATTGTTCTGCATTATTTTCCTACTGACCGGTTATCACAGGTTGCGGCTTCAGTAGATATTCTATTTGTTCAATGTAAGTGAATCTACCGTAGTCTTCTGGTTCCTTTTTACTTTCCTCTGTGTTCTTATCATCAAACTCATCAACACGGATATTAGTACTTTCAATCATTTTGTTTGTAACCTTATTCATACATTTATATACTTTACTTTTAGTGGAATATCCCAGAAATATCCCTTCATCTCCTTTTGAATCAAAATTTTCATTTCTCTCATCTTTCATAATAAAGCATTTACTTCCAAAAATCTTGAAATAACTTATAGTAGGTTTGTGTCCAAACCATAGCTCATAAGGTGTCTGGTTGGTGTCCTTCTTCAGTTGTAGTCAGTTAAGAACATATACAACTATACTGACAACTTCTCTCCAATATGTCTGAGCAACATTATTTTGTATCATCATTGTTCTAGCATAGTCAACTATTGACCTATTCCTTCTTTCAGCAATGTCATTTTGTTGGGGTGTCCTTGGTGTAGAGACATGTCATTTAATACCATGCTCATTACAAAAATTAGTAAATTCATCAGAGATAAATTCACCTCCTCTATCAAATCTTAAGCATTTCAATTATTTACCAATCTCTTTTTCTACCTTAGCTTTATACCATTTGAACATTTTAAGAGCTTTAGATTTTTCTTTCAAGAACATAACAGTCATGAGTCTAGTATAGTCATCAACAAAAAGAATAAAGTATCTATCACCATAATAACCCTGAGTTCTCATAGGACCACATAGGTCGATATGAACCAACTCAAGTATATTCTTTGTTGAGTAATCTTTTCTTTTGAAACTAGACCTAGTCATCTTACCTTTTGGGCATTCATGGCACATAGCATGATCAGGTTTTGACAAGTTAGGCAAACCTCTAACTCTTCTCTTTTTGCTAATTTTGATCATATTATCAAAATTCACATGGCATAACCTTTTATGCCACAACCATGCATCTTCATCCTTCATTATCAAACAAGAAGACTAATCAATATCAAGATAAAATAGATTACCTCCGGATTGTGTACCAGTTCTGACAAGTCTTCCTCCATCATCATAAATCTTCACCTTTTTTCTCTCAAAAGCAAGTTGGTGGCCTGAATTATTCAGTTGTGCCACACTTAATAGATTATAGTTCAATCCATCTACCCAGTATGTATTTTCACATTTTATTCTATCATTAATCATAAGTGAACCTTTACCTCTTACCATACAAGGTGCATCATTACCCATTCTCATAGATCCTCCATTGTATTCATCAAGTTGATCAAATTTCTCTACATCACCAGTCATATGATGTGTATAGCCACTATCTATGATCCATGTATCATTTCTGCTTACTTTAGAGATCAGTGTTGTCTCTTCATGTTTCTCTTCTTCCTCTGAGTCATCTTTCATAGCAACAAATACAACTTCTATGTCATCATCAAAATCAGATTCAGATTCAATATCTTCAGTTATGTAACATACATTTTTTCCTTTATCATTACTATTTCAGTTGTCTCTATTATTATGTTGGTAGCCTCTATTGACTCTTCTCCCATAGCTTCCTTCAGATTGGTCTTTGGATCTATCATCATCTTTCTTAGGTGGATATCTAGCAGCGATGTGGCCAACTTCTTTACAATTAAAGCATGCCAAAGGTAGCTTACCTCTATACCTTCCTTTACCTTTGGGTAACCTTTTGGCCATAAGAGCTTCAAGCTCATCAAGCTCATCATCGGTATTGCTATCACTGTCATTATTCTTATTATTCCTACTAGACTTACCAATCTTCAAAGAAGACATGAAAGTAGACTCAACAGATGGTACAACACTGTTATCAAAGTTATTCAATTCAAAGGTTGTAAGCTTACCAATCAGAGTGTCAAGAGTAAGGTTGGATGTAGCCCTTGTTTCATGAATTACAAAGATCCTGATTGCATAAACTAGCAGTAAAGTTCTAAGAATCTTTCTTATCACTGTTTCATCATCAATAACTCCATCTGATGCTCTAATAGAATGTACTACCTCTTTTAGTCTATTTGAGTACTGCACAATGTTCTCACCTTCCTTCACCTTCATATCATCAAATCTACCTCTTAGGCTTTCAGCTCGGGCTCTTTTAACATTCAAATCTCCACTGTATATTAGAGTTAGTTTGTCCCACATCTTCTTAGCAGTATCACAGCCCTTGATGTCTTCAAATTTGGCATCGATACAGGTAGGAGCAAGTTCCATTATAGTGATATTGTGTTCATGCCTATCTTTCAGCTGATCAAGAATTAAGGGACTAGTGGTTGGTTCAATGTAGCCATTCTCCATCAGTTATAGTGCAGAATTATTAATTCCAAATATGTGCAACTTCATCTAGCTTTGCCATATTGCGAAGTTCTCTTTGTTCAGTCTTGGCACTTCCCTCTTATACATCTTGAGACCTTTGTGCTAAAGTCCTTAAAACTCTATTCTAAGCAACCATAGCTCTAATACCAATTGTTAGAATAACTAAGAGGGGGGTGAATCAGTTATCCAGTGTCCCAAAACAAAATGTATAATCCAAAATAATTACTTCAACTTATGCTACTCGGTAAACATAAAATATTTTCACTATCTGCGCTTTTACCAATTATCAGTCTAAACATATAGTAGTTACTGATCAAATCTAACATGAAATATGGAAAGTATGATAACAAACAAATATCGCAATCAACACATAACACAAAAGATTTAACGTGGAAACCCTGTGAAGGGAAAAACCACTTGGGACCGGAAAACCAAAATATTCACTCTTCTAAAGTGAGGTTGGTGAAGACCCAACCCTGTTAAAGGTTTACAAACACACTATTAGATGTGACCTTGTTAGAAGATTTTAGACCAACCGTTATTGTCCAACCAGCATTCACTATGGGGTTAATAGGATAACAATGTTCATTCTATGAATGATACATAATAAGACTTTCTTAGTCCACTTGGTTAAGAGATTTGACTATGTACAATGGTTAAATATGTAATAGTAAATGATCTACCTTAATACAACTTCAATTGCAGATTACAGATCAATATTTAGCTCATACAAATCTTTCTGATCAATATAACACTTCAGATTCAACAATGTATCAACTCTCTATCGGTCGGTAATTGCTCTGTAATTTAGTTCTCACTAACTAGTATGATCAGAATGCATGAAAACTTGTTCACGCAATAACTTTGTAGTATCTTCTTCTTCCAGCAATGTTTCATCATGAAATCTCTAGTCTTTTATATAGATGAGTAAACTGTTTCCTTCTTGTCCATCAGATTTTGCCGCTTAATCTCATCCATTGATTTTGCCACTCTAACCTCCTTCGGTTGATGTGTCAATAACACATTTCAGTCTGCTCCATTAAATCTTTCTTGAATTATGTTAGTTGTCGATCTTCATAACAAACATTATCTGTTACCTCGATTTCATACGCTTTCTAACTCATCAATCTTATCAGCTAAACTGATCATTTAATTCCATTCTATTCTGCTCAGTTAGCAAAGAAATGCATCGGTGAATAGAAGCTCAGTTTACATTGTGCTCGGTATACACTACACTCCGTCTGTGTATACTAGAATGCTTCATTTACTGACAACACTACTTTGTGTCTTTCAGCTCTATTCCTCATCATAGATGAATGCAATGTAATCAAGTCAATATCATAAAGTCATAGACTCATCAACGAGTTACTCAATGTGTTCCTTATCCTCATCTGACATATACATCCTCCTCATATAGATATCTCTATTATTCATCCCTTTCACCTTTCTTCAAATGTTTCGGTATAGTAACTTACAAGATAAGTGTCGTCAAACTAGTTGACATCAATGACAACATAATACTGATTTAATCATATTACATATCTAATCAGCAACTCCTCAGTGATCTTTAATCACAATTTCTTCAATTAGGTTCCAAATCAGTTGTAGTTCATCAGAAAACTCTAGTTTCTGTGTGCCCAAAGGAAAATAAATAAATATTCCACTATCTAAGTTAGTGGTACTCAGGTCGTGGGAGACAATCTATAGCTTAATCTTGCTAATATTGAATCTACTCAATGGGTTCCATTATCACCTTCCACTAGTTTTATCCATAGTGTGGATGTACCATCCACTCATCTTGACAATACCACATTTAATTTTAAATATTAGAACATCAAAATTTTCATTTAATTTAGAGTACAAATTTAGTTTAATATTTTTATGTTGAGAGGTGTAATTACATCGAGAGGTGTAACCACTACAATCACATCAAACCCCCTTATAGAGTTCATCTTTAAAAAATAGTGTAATTTTAAAGAAACAGTTTGTATTCCAAAAAATAATGTTGGACTTGTGAGTTGCCACAATGGTCAATTAGCATATTGGAATATGAATGGCTATATAATGGACAACGTGGCCCATTTCTATGATAATTATTAGCAATTGCTATCATGGCAGCAGAGAATACATTTGTAACTGTGGCTACAATCAGCGGAGAATGAGTTTGTAACTGTGGTTACAATCAGCAGAGAATACGTTTGTAACAGATCTGTTACTTTTTCCCAATGCACATACACTAACATTAACAACTATGCAATAAAAGAAGAAATAATAAATTTGTAGAGTGCCACTCAAAATATGAAGCAGCTAACAGTTTTCTGTAAAGGTCTTCAAAGTTACTGTTAAATCGATTTCGCTTCCATCTACTAATATTATTATATAATAGTTGTTCTACTTTCATTTTCTCTTCATCATTTTTGTGCATTTCTAATCTTCTTCTAGCCCGCATTTCTTCATCTAGCCTGCATTGGTAAGTATATTTAATTTTATTGAGGGAACTATTTGTGATTTGTGGTATTTCTACGGGTACCCCCCCTTGGCTCTTCCTTGTATTTCTCCAAGTAGATTATTACTTTTTAGCAGTTCCTTGGCATCATTATATAAGTTCTGTTCCATTTTGTTGGTTATTTCTCTAACACAATCATCTGAGTTAAGTGGAAGCTGCCCATTCCAAATCAAATGGCGAGAATAAAGAAGTGGTGATGCTGCCATGACTGCAGATTGTTATTTACAAGTTTGCACCTATGAACATGCCAGACTGGACCAAAATATTGGGTATTCACCATCGCCACACCATCGATAGAAACATTTTGACAGTGGATGACGATGAGAGGTTGCCTCTGCATGAGTATCTTGATAGAGAGTGCGCCAGAAGCTAGAGAGTCATAGTAACCAGTGTTTCCAAATACCGCACTGGAGTAAATAAAATGTAGATGTATTGTATACTTGTTTCGTTGTTCTCCCTTCAGATTCTTCAAATGATTTAAGTAAGGACTTTCTGAATATGCCTTTATAATAGAAAGTTGTCATTTTTAAACATTATTCCGTTCAATAATTAAAGATGTTTTTTTTCAATTAATAGAAGCAGAATATCTATTTACTTTTTTAGGTCGATGAGGTAGAAAATTTATTATTTTTATGTCGAGAGGTGTAATCTTACAATGGCAGAAAGAAGATCCTATAGGAGCTCAGCCAATGTAACAGTGTAAAAAAAAAAAGAAACCATTTAAAATCTATTGCCAACTCACAATTCCCTGTACATAAGAAAACCAAAAATTATAGAACCATCAAAATTATACTAAACCTACACATCATTCCCATAGAAAATTAGTCATTCCCACAGAAAATTATGGTTGGAAGCACGTAATGATGTGATAGGGCATTCGTCAAACACAGTTTTCTTAGACTGTTAGGGGAGAGGACCCAGTAGTTGTGCACCCTAACTTCGGGCTTCTCAAAAACCTACGTGGAAATTTCAAATCACTCCCATTTTTTTACAGTAGCTTACTTGGTGAGTCTCTTGCGTATAACTAAGGTTTCAAAGCCACATCATCAAATATGATGCCACTTCAGCATGTTTTTTGCCAAGGTGTCCAAAACAGCCCAAAAAAAAAGTGAGACCAATCATAGTGAATTAGGGACCCCAATACTTGTGCAGCTGATGTGGCATCACACTATTGGATGATTTTTAGAACAAAGAGTAAATTTCATTCAATTATGGGTAGTCATCATTAGCAAAAACAACTTTAAAATCATAACTATTGATACAATGTTGTCAAAAGTATTGGATATTAAATCAACAACTATGGATATTAAGTTAAGAACTATTATCACAACCATTATAACATGTTCAAGTACTGGGTCCTCTCCCCTACATATCTCACGCTAGAAACAGATCTTCCCAATATCTCACGCCGGCAACAGATCTTCCGAAAATCAAATCTGGCAAAAAGATCTTCTTTTTAACGTGTGAATGAAGCGTTTGGGATAGGAATTAAGTTGGGCACATGAAAATCAATTCAAGTTTAAATCAGAATGCTTCTTCTTTGCTTTTTACGCTGTAATTAAAAGTGTTAATACAAGTGGCACACATTTACTATTGAAAACAGACATTCCCACTAAAAAATAATTGTTATTTATTTTTATTTTTATGCCATTCTTCAAACGTTCGCAAAACATAGATATAGGATGAATTGAGGAGGAAAGAAATGGGAATGGTAATAGCTGGAAATTGAAAAATAAGAAGCGTCTTTTTGGATTCCCTTCGAATAAGGACGCTCATCCGACAGGTAAAAATCAAATTGATTTCCTTCATCCTATTCATAATATTAAAACAGTTTATCATACTTTCATAGTGCATGAATTAGTTTGAATAATATTTTCAATCAAATCACTTTCAATAATTTATTTTAGAACAAAGCATGCAATTGTGTATATTTTTTCAATTGCCAAAAAAAAAAAAACATAAAACTATGTATATTTTTCCAATCAATTTTTAAAATTATTTTTAATGATTAAGATTAATAATTTTGGTTTACAAACATATTTTGGTGTATGAAAATCTTGACCCGTTGGGTGTTTGTTCCCTGGTGTTATTCCATATGAAAAATAATAATAATAGTGGTTTATATGTATTGTATATTGATAATGAATAATATATTTGAAGTCAATCAATGTATATTGGTAATATAATTTATTTTAATTTTAGAATTTGAAATATTTTATATGAAAAAAAAGAAGAATAGAATTTTTGTTTGCATATCTAGAAAAATATAGAAATATTCTATTTCTTTTTAGATTTTATTTTTAAAAGATATTCTAAAACATTCATTTAGAAATTTATTTAAAAAATTAGAATTTATTTCTTAAATGTTGCTTATAAATTTGGAAAAAGCTTGAAAAGATTTATATATCTACAATAAATTTAGAAAGATTCTATACATATTTAAATTTTTTAAAAAATAATTGTTAATTCATTTAAAAATTTAAAAAATAAAATTTGGTTTAAGTTTAGAATGAAGTAAATTTCTTCCAAAATGGAAAATATAATAGAAATGTTGCTTATATATATCTAGATTAATTTATATTTATCTAATTTCACAACTAAAATCATACTCTATCCAACTAAAATAGGTCAGTTTTTACTATCTAATTAAATAATATATTTAATATAAATAAATATAAAGGTATTGGATATTTTTAGGGTTTAGGGTTATAGTTATGGTTAGGATTTATCATTTAATATTAGGGTTTATCATTTATGATTAGGGTTTAGCATTTAATATTATGATTTAGGATTAGTGTTTAAAAATTAGGATTGCAATTAGTGTTTAGTATTTAGGAATATAGGTTAGCATTAAGTATTAGGATTTAACATTATTTTATATGAAAAAGAAAAATAATAGAATTTTTGTTTTTATATCTAGAAAAATATAGAAATGTTCTATTTCTTTTTAGATTTTACTTTTAAAAGTTATTCTTAGACATTCATTTATAATTTTTATAAAAAAATTAGAATATATATCTTAAATGTTGCTTATAAATTTGGAAAAAGCTTGCAAAGATTTATATATCTATAAAAAAAATTAGTGTGATTCTATACATATTTAGATTTTTCTAAAAATAATTGTTGATTCATTTTAAAATAAAATAAAATAAAATATAGTTTAAGTTTAGAATGAATTGATTTTCCTCAAAAATAGATAATATAATAGAAATGTTTCTTATACATACATACATAGATATATATATATATATATATATATATATATATATATATATATATATATATATATATATATATATATATATATATATATATATATATATATATATATATATATATATATATATATATATATATATATATATATATATATATATATATATATATATATATTTATCTAATTTCACAACTAAAATCATACTATATCCAATTAAAATAGGTCAATTTCTACTAATATCTAATTAAATAATATTAATAATATATTTAATATAAATAAATAGTAAGGTATTGGACATTTTTAAATAAAAATAAGATTCATATTGTAAATAGAGAGAGAGGGGGCATCAAAAAAGTTATATAATACTAGGCTAATGAATCTAGAAGTTACTTAAGATTAATAATAATCATAATCATAAATCCTAATTTTTAATCCTAATTCAAATCCTAACTCTAAACTTAATACTAACCATTATACTAAGAATGAGTAACCCTAATTATAAATGCTAAACCCTAATACTAATCCCAACCCTAATCTTAAATGAAAAAACCTAATCCTAAATGTTAAACCCTAATCCTAATAGGAACTCTAAATCCTAAGCCTAATAATACTAAACACTAATCGTAATCCTAATTGTTAAACACTAATCCTAAACCCTAATCATAAATGATAATCCCTAATCATAAATGATAAACCCTAATCCTAACCATAACCATAACCCTAAATCCTAAATGCATAACACTAAATCCTAAAACCTAACCAAGACCACAATGTTAAATTCTAATCCCTAATTGTAAATGCTAAACCCTCAATGTAAATGCTAATCCATAATCCTAATTGTAACTGTAAAAGATAAACCCTAATCCTAAATGCTAAACTCTAATCCTAAATTCTATCCCTAACCCTAAGAATAAAACTAATAATTATATAGAATAAAGTTAATAATTATATAAACCCATACCCAAGCCCTAATCCTGATCATAACTCTTAATCCTAAATGCTAAACAATAATTCCTAAAAACAATAATATTAAATGCTATAGTTAAATCTAAAATACTAAACCCTAAATCCTAACCTAAACCCTAATTATAATATTAAACCCTAATTCTAAATACTTAACCCAAATTATAAATTCTAAACCATAATCCTAACCCTAATTGTAAATGTTAAACCCTTATTCTAAATGCTAAACTCTAATCCTAATCTTAAATCCTAAACCCTAATCTTAAATGTTAAACCCTTATTTAAATTGAGCATTTAGGATTATTGTTTATCAATTAATGTTTAGCATTTAGGATTAAGGATTATAGTTAGGGTTAGGGTATGGGTTTACATCATTATTAGTGTTATGGTTAGGGTTAGGATTTGTATTAAAGATAGGATTTAGGATTAGTGTTTATCATTTATAGTTATAATTAGGGTTATGACTTAGCATTTACAATTAGGATTTAGTATTTAAGATTGTGATTTAGATAAGGATTCAGGATTTAGGTTTGTGCATTTAGGATTAGGGTTTAGCATTTAGGATTTAAGGTTATAATTAGAGTTAGGGTTTATCATTTTAGATTAGGGTTTACCATTTAGGATTAGGGTTTAACATTTGGGATTATGGTTTAGTTTAAGATTTAATATTTAGGGATGATTGTTTAATATCAGAGTTTAGCACTTAGGATAAGTTCTTAACAATTATGATTAGGATTAGGGTTTAGTATTTAGGAATATGGGTTAGCATTAAGGATTTGGATTTAGTGTTTAGGATTTAGGGTTATGGTTAGGATTAGGGTGACTTTACATCATGGTTACTATTATGGTTAGGGCTAGGGTTCAAGTATTAGACTTAGGATTTAGAGTAATATTTAGGATTAGGATTTAACTTTTAGGACTAACTATAATCATAATTATAACCCTAATCCTAACTCTAATTGTAACCATGATGTAAAGCCTACCCAGTACTAAAATATGAACCATATAATCCTAAACCCTAGCCCTAATAATAATCCTAAGTCTAATCCTAAACATTAATTGTAATAATATCCTAATCATAACCCTAACCATAATCCAAAATTTAACCCTAATCCTAAGTCTATCAATAATTATAACCCTAATACTAATTGTACTTCAAACCTCATAATGATAATTTTAAGCCCCGTCCTAACCATACCTTAAATCCTAACCCTAACCATGTCATATACCTATTAACCCTAACAGTAAGCCTAAATGTAATTCTATACCCTATTTCTAAGCATAACCTAAACACTCAGTATAGCCCTAACCATGACTGCTACTAGAAAATATATACCCTATATATAATACGCTAAGATGTATCGAGGTGTTTAATTTTTTCATCATTCATCTTTAATAAAAATTAAAGTTGAAAAAATTCAACACCTGATACATCTCGGTGTATTATATATAGAGTATATATTTGCTAGTTTATTAAATAAATGCAAATGATAAATGGTACAAATATAAGGGGGCAAAAAATCACTGCCAATAATTGAAACTTAAGGTTGTCAAAACAATAGAAAAATTATCACACCCACATATATGCAATAGATAATTAATATATTTTTTCTTTTAAATATGTTAGTAGTTTTAAATTTCTCTAACGTGTGTTGATTTTTTTAAATAGGAAACAACATAACACTAGAATCTAAGAAATGAAATTAGAGATGTCAACAAAAAATTTCAACAAACTTTTTTTAGTGCCTTTTTAGAAGAAAAATAAAGAAACTTTGATTTCTTAAAGATTTAAAATTGTAACATCTATGTTAAACTAGAAAGTGTAATTATTTTAAATTAATTTTATGATGAAATATTCAAACAAAGTCAATAAAAATTTCTTTAGAAAAAAGCATTCTTAACAAAAAGTTATTTTTTTATCAAATTCATAGTAGAAAGATATCTTTACAATAAAAAGCAAAAAGTTTAGAAAAAAACATAATAAGGAAAGAAACTTCCATAAAAACATGTCTATTTTCATAATCAATTGAAAATATGATAAGATTTCAATTTTCAAGTTTTAAGCTTTATATCTATAAAAAAAATAAAATTTCTATGGTTTATAATATTTTCAAATAATTTATTTTTGCAATTAGAAGAAATTATTGGTGGATAATCAGTTAAATAGGAAATATATACATACAATTAGTAATATGTTAAAATCATCAACAATAATAATTGCATATGAAATTTGTTAGTTCTTTTGTTATCTTCAACTAGGTTTAATTATGAGTTGCCATGCCCATTCAAAAAAATTAATTCAAAGATTTTCAATTTGCCCATTTCATTTTCACCATGAGTTTGCTTGGTACCATTATGTGTGTGTTGGAAAATGTGACTAAGATAACTACACACTTCAATCAATCATTGCTTGATATAATTAAGTAAATGAAAGCAAATAAAACTGCTTTTAGAGAAGATCAAATCCACTCATTGCCTCCTAATAGACCCGTGTTTGGGTTGCTCTTAGATCGTTGCAAAGTAGTGAGATAGACCAAATTTAAATGAAGGATCTTAATATGCATGTTTGCATGAAATGTAGATTCATCCAATCATTAATTAGAGTTCATCCAACTAATACCAAAACCAAATGTTCCTATGTGATTATGATGCAATGACAGTAAAGTAAAGAAATTAAACTATGATGTTACTAACAAAGATCAAGATACCATTAATCCATATTAAGCATGAAAATGAAGTGTTCCTATTAGATGAATGCAATGGTAAATCAAATTAACTCTTAAATGCAAAATAACTTGAAATCTTGAAAACAAAATTGCAGCATTACTTTAGCTAAAAAATTAGATCCTTTGTGAAGGAAATAAGGCCTTCTTATATAGAAATCATTTAGAAATGAATGACTGAGATTGATTGAAGATGAATGGTGTGGATTGTTTCGATGATTCAGTCTCAATAGAATGTTTCCAAATTATTAGTGAGTCCACTGAACTGTTTATGGAAACTCCCAAGAAGACTACAGAGTCAACTGAATTGATCTTCCCAGTTAATTGATTTGTTTCCAAAGTGAAATTAAGTTAACTAAAAGATTTCCAAAAGTGATATTCAGTTGAAGACATTAATGTATTTTTAGAATTTAATAATAGATTTAATGTATTTTTATCAAAAGTGATGAACTAATTAATTTAAATACCTTTTACGATTAATTGACAATTATCTTATTTTTTTAATCAACATTTAAAATATTTATTAAATAAATGAGAAAGGTTAGATTTAATTGGCAATAATGTTTATTGTTTAGGAATTAATTAATTATTGTTGATCAAGTGTAGATATCAAAAATAGGATATTAATCAGATCAATTTTATGAATTAGATTGCCTTAGGTTAAGACTTACGAAAATTATCAAAATTAGGATTTTATGAAAAATCAATTGAGATTAGGGATTTATGGTTTAGGTGACTATTTTTAGGTGATTACATTATGAAAAATATTATGTTTATATCCATATTTACACTCTTAAACTTGAAAAATATACTATATAGAACTCCAAATTTAACCTTGGGTTGCAGCTTACTTTTTCATAAATGTTTGGAAACATCTTAAATTATGAAGTAGAATTTAATCATAAATTTAATTTATCTTATGATTTTATTATAATCATACCACATTGGTTGTATTAATCATGCATACACTAAATAATAATACTAGCTATGATGCAAACCCTAACCCTAACCATAAACTATTATACTTATCAAAATCTTAACTATAACCATAAGACTAACCATGATGTAAACCATAACCATAATAATAATCTTAATCCTAAACCCTAAACCTAATCTCAGATGTAATCTTAAATCCTAACACTAATCCTAACCCTAATACTAACCATGATGTAAATACTTAAGCTAATCATAATGCTAATCATTATCCTAACCCTAATACAAATCTTGCCTCTCAAATGTATAGAAAATGCATCATATAGGACTACACAATTTATTTGGGTTGTGGCTTGGTTAAGTTGTAACCATAATCCTAATGTTAAACATTAAACCCTAACCTTGAACCCTAAAATTAATCAAAATATTAATCCTAACAATAAACCTAAATCTTAAACCAAACATTAAACCCTAGAATTATAATCATAATCTTAATCCTAAACAAGACCATAGCCCAAATCCTAAACCCAACCATAACTTGAACAATGGTATGACTCAATTTTATCAAATTTCCACAATCCATTAAATACAATAAAGAAGCTTTTAACCCTAATCATAAAACATAAACTCTAACCATAATAATTTTACTAATTATATTATAAACCATAACACTAATCATAATCTTAAGTATAATCTTAATTTTGAATCTTAAACCCTAATCCTAAACCCTAACTTTAATCAAAATCCTAACTTAAACCATGACATAGATCCTAACCCTATTCAAGTATGTGCACATGTGAGACAAATTTAACAACAATTAACACCTATTTTAATAATTCACAGTAACAATCACATAAGTATATTCAACAACAATTAATACCAATTTTAATAATTCATACTAACAATCACAAAGAAACACAGTTGGCTCTTGAACTCTGAAAATAAATTCTCAAAACTCCCATAGATGGTGACTAAATACACCATGAATACAACACAAATTATATATCTATTTCTATTGCAAAAGATCCACCCTAAATATAATACCCAATTGTACTTTTATATATTTTACTTGATACATAATCATGAAACTCGTAACTCGAGTTTTTGGGCATTCAAAATGGGCATCGTAAATTAAAAACTAAAGCTTAACTAGAGAAAACTACTTCTAATCTATACTATAACATGCTGACATTGATTTGGATTATTTCTATCACATAAATCATACAAAATCGGATCCAAAATGCTCACTACAAAAATGAAATGGAGTGAAGTTAACCGCTGCTTGAAGAAAAATGCCTCGAGTCAAATCGCCACTTTGTGTTTGATGCACAAAATTAAAGGGATGAACTATTTTTGGGCTATGTAACTGATTGTAGACCTCAAGAAAACCACAAAATAACCCACGATACGCGATCTATAATGTCGAAAATCTTATTTTTTATGGAAAAACAAGATTTCTCATAATTTCAGTCTTGCATGACTCTTTCGGAAGGATGTGAACTTGGTTCCAAAAGGGGTGTTAGGCTCCAAAAATACTCTGCCTGAACACTCCAACTTCTCCACTTCCTTCTATTTCTCTCTTCTTTCCTTTGGCTTATCCTGGTTCTTTTTATCCTTCGAAACCCGGCGACTATTTTGGAAGTGCCTTCAAAACTTGATGGCTATTCTAGAAATTGAATTCCTTTTCGATGCCTCGACTTCTTCAGGTTCTCTCGATCTTTCTTTATTTCCACCCATACCTTTGAACGCTGATGGTGGTTCTAGAAGTGTCTTCACAACCCAACGACTGTTTTGGAAATTGAGTTTCTTTCTAATGCCTCGACTTCTTCCTTCTCTAGTTCTTTGTTTACTTCCATAGCTATTTCTGATCATATCTCTCGCCAAGAAGGAGACTGAGAAAGAAAATGGTGTTTTTACTGAGGAGGGGCAGTCCCTTCCATATGATATTCTTAATCCTACTAATGTATGAGGTTGTAAAGATGAAAAAATACTTTGTCGCCACTTAGCTGCTAGTTCTATTTATTTTGCTTCCAATCTCTGCCAGTGTCTCTATTTAATCTTCTTTTCCTGGGCACTACTTGAGTGACTCTTGAGGACTGATCTTAGATCCTCCTACCTTTTTTTGAGTAAGTGTAACTTTAAATCTTAATTAATGGAAATGCCTATTTGTCAAAAGAAAAAATCAAAGAATGGTGAGGAAGAAGATAACAATAATAATGGTAATAGTAACCCTAGAATCCATCGTGATATAGAATGCATTTGCAATGCAAATATAATCATATAGAGGGATATGTATATTTTTGAAAGAACACAACAATATAAAGAGGCCCTCCTAATGAGTAGCATTAGAACCATTTATTACTGCTCTATGTCTATGGGTGTGGCTTGCTAAAGTCATTTTCATCTAATTAAAAGAAATTATTATATTTTGAAAATTATGAAATAGATTTTTAAATTAGGAAAAACTTATTTGAAAATAGAAAAAATAAATGTATTAAATTTTATTAGAGTTAGTTATGGTAGTCATAATTCCTAGATCATTATTTATCATTAAAACTTTATAAGTATATAAAATTTTAGCATATGAATTATTTAATATGAGTTGTACCATAAGATAACATAATTATAATAGTCACATTGTCAAATATTGGTTTTAACTTAGATCTAAATGTAAAATAATAATATGTTTGAAAATTAAATAATGGATTTTCATAAAGAATGTTAGCTAAAAATTTGACAAAGATAATTAAATAATGTTTTATAGATCATTTATCTCACCTTAAAGAAAACAAGAACATAAGGCAATAATAAAAAACAAACTGATCTAGAGCTATGCAAAAATTTCATAGTCAATATCCATCTTCCCCACTTCTTTTGTCATTAGTTTTGTCAATAAATTTGTAACATTCACTAAAGTATCTACCTTTTGAATCTTCTCCCTCTTATCCTCCACCACATCATGAATAAAATGGTATTAAACATAAAAATGTTTTGCACACTTGAAAAATAAGATTCTTGGCATAAATTATGTCACTCTACATATAATGGTCAACCCACATATATCTAGTGAAATAATGAATGTCCAAAGATTGTGTGAAAACATAGTTGAAGAATTGCTGCTCATTATATCAACTGAAACAATGAAAGTTCAAAGATTGTGAGTAAACTTTGTCAGACAATTGACCCCCATTATATCTAATGAAACAATGAAAGTCTAAAGATTTTTTAAAACTTATTTAAAGAATCATGTTTCTAAATAGGAATCGATATAGTGATATAGATTTACTAAATAGAGAATAAAAAATCCATGTATTCTAGTGATCATCACATGGAGAATATTGGCATTATGATGAAGTGGTTCAAGAGTCAGAGAACATGAAGTGTTGAAGTTGTGTTGTCATTGCTGGAAACAAAGCCTAATCAAAGTGTTAGATCAATCATACTGATAGTTCATTAGATTGACTAAGTAAAGTTGCTAAGTGTTCAAGTGGACTAGTTGCAGGATAGTTAGTAATGGAACATATGATAAACGATGGAGGTTTTGGTGTTTTTAGGTTGTGGTTCATGTGGAAGCATTAATAGTATCATATAGATCTATGTTTGGAATCACATTAGCCAAGTTGTAGTACATGAAGAGATTTGAGGAAGAGAATAGGTGATATTGGTTAGAACAGAATATTGATAAAGTAAGGTTGATTAAATCAGTCAACTAGTGGAGTAAATTCAAAGGTTTTTCTAGATTCCTATGAGGTTAGTTGGGGATGACATCGAAGAATGTGAAAAGGTGTTTTGGCGCGCTCACATACTTGATTTGAAATATTTTGAAAGCCTACTTTGGTAAAATGCTTTCGGTTTTCTACTGAAATAGAAAAGGTCTATAACACAAGATGTAAATTATAATATGAACAGTTTTGGTGCATGAAGGGGATTTGAAAAGTGGTGGTTCTAGAGTATTCTCAAAGTAGTGCATTAAGATAAATAAAAACTGATATGTTAAACAGTGAATGCTACTTTCATATCATCATTTGATTTTCTACTCAAGGAAAATCCCAATAGGTTTGCAATCTAGATCCCTTAACTAGGTCAATCCTAACAAGGTGAAGAAGACCATAGTAGGTCTAAAGGTTAAAACCTTTAACTAGGTGACTCTCAAAATAATTTTATAAATCCCTTAACTGGGTAGCTCCTAACAGGACTTTTATAATAGCTTTTAACAAGGCTATATATACTCTTAATTGAGTATACCCTTAATAGGGTGATGTAATACCTTTAACAGGGAAAACCTTATTGTTGTAGTAGTGAGAAATCATGAGTACTAATTCCTAATATGGTTTTTCCCTTTAAGAAAGGGTTTCCATGAGAAAAATATTAGTGTTCTTGTGTTGCATGTTGTGAATGTTTTATTTTCTTTGATTTTATGTTCTTATATCACTTGTACATGTTGTTTAATTTGGAAATTGTTGAATAGGGTTTTAAGATATGTGGTTGCACTTATTCACCCCCTCCCCCTCTTAGTGGCTTTTAACAATAACAATTGGTATTAAAGCCAAGTTCCCTTGAAGAAGCCTAATATCTTGGGAAGGATCCTTAAGGAGGATATGGAGGGATCAATGAGATATGTAAGATATATTGAGAAGAAACTTCTAGATGTTGAAGAATTTATTGACCAGTTGAAAGATCAACTCAAGAAATCAAGAGACAAGATACAAGAGCTTGTTGAATAACTATCAGAGAGCAGTGGATCTGAGGAATTTGAAGCCTTGGAGGCTATGTCCTTGGAGAATGAGAAGTTGATTCAAGACAAGAAAAATATAAAGAGAGATTTGGAAGATTTATCTATAAGAATAGGTCAAGAGATGGAAGTAAGTAATAATGCAGAAGAGTCCCTAAAAGCTAAGTTGTATTATCTTTTCAATTTTGAACAAGAAGTTAGTAGATTGCATGCATATCTACATGAAACAAATGAAGAAAAGAAAGAAGCCCTAATAGAAAATGACAATTTGAAAACAAAAAAAAGAATGAGAAATTGAAAAGTAAGTTTAAGGGTGCAAATAAATTACTGAACAAATTCAATAAAATTTCTACAAATCTTGATGAGAAATTAAAGAATAAGAGAATGCATGGAGAGAGCCATGGCTTAGGTTATACCAATTATGAATTTTGTGAGTCTTCTAGGACCAAAAGGACCAAGAAAGATGTTAACTATAGACCAAAGGAAACCAAAATAAGTCTCAGTAAGAAATCTTATAAACCTGTGTGCTTAAATCATCATAAGGTATGACACACTGCTAATGTATGCAAAAGTAGACCTGGTACTCTTGTATGTTTTATTTTTCCCAAGGTGGGACACACCACTAATGAATAAAATAATAAATCTAGTACTTTTGATGGCTATTGTTCCAATTGCAACTGTTAGAGATTTGCCAACAAGCCAGATTGATGACTGTATGTTTTTCATTAATGACAACATATGGAAAGCAACATGTGTGGAACCCTGATGGAGAGAGATTTGAGCATATGATGCATGGATATGTTATCAGCATGATATCATAGATGCAGAGGTTGATTCTGAGTAATTATAGTAGTACAGTTGTGTATATTAGTGAGTGTTTCTGGTAGGTCCCAGGAATAGTTCTCTATATGATTTGCAATACTGTTGCAATAGAGCCTTGTCCATTTATAGTTATGTTGTAAACATATGTATGATGTTATGTTCATGGATACAGATTCATATATGTAGTACAGGTTGAGTTATGAAGTCTCAAGTTCACAGTCACAGTTTCCTGAGTCTACCTAGAAGAGATGACATTGTGTATATGATTGCAGTAGTTGCACCTATCATCTCAGTATGCACACTTGGATTTATGTTAAGAAGCAAGTTAATAATGTTTGGTTAAGATCACATAACGTAATTTAGAATAAGAAGAAATTTGCAGTTAATTTAGTAGAGCCAACTGTGTGTAGCATTGCTTCTACTCACATGGAATTGTGTAGTCTTAATTTATGTTGCATGCTTAGTAGAGCCGACTGAGATGTTATTGGATAGTTTTATTGTTTCTCTAATATGATTTCAAGATGGTTCTAATAGACCAACTTGATTATATAATTTAGAGAAAGATATTTATAGGCAGTCATCTGTGATTGATAAGTATGGTAGATAGTATAAAGACAAGAGCAGAGTAGAGTGTGAAGTATTGTGCCATCAACAAAAGGTCTATGTGACTTAGAAGAAAGTGTATGCTACTCATTAGAACTGATCAAGATAGAAGGTCTATGCGTAGTTCACCAAGATCCAGATATAGTGTGTATCTATTAAACAAAAGGTTACAACCTTCACCCCTTTGAGCACTGTGCTCTTGGACAGTGCATCATCACCTCTAATAGGGTTAATTGTAAAAGACTCCTAACAAGGTCCAACCCTTGACTAGGTCACTATTCTTATTGCATTGTAAATATCAACACCTAACAGGGTTGTAAGATCTTCTAACAGGGATCATAATACACTAGTGGAGTTCTTAGTGAGTGTCAATTCCCACCGGGGGTTTTTACCTATTTGGGTTTCCCAATAACCAAAATTGTGGTGTTGTGTTAAGTGTTCTTTCATTTTTTTTATGCTTATGTTCTTATATACTTAATTGGATAAATAATTGAATCTTGTAGATAACTGATTCACCCCCCCCCCCCCCCCCTCTTAGTTATCTCTTGGGACTATTCCTAAAAATTGGTATCAGAGCCAAGTGCCTCAGAGAGAAAGTTTAATAGCTTGAGGCTGATTAGATGACATTATTTAGATAAGAAAGTCCTAAGTTTGATGGAGAGAACTATCTAGACTGGAAGAAAAAAATGATGACACATTTGCAGTGCATTGCCTTTGAAATTTTTGAAGTAGCTACCAAAGAAGTTGAGATTCCTTCAATAGAAGATCTTGCAAAAGAAGATGCAATCTTGAAGCAAAAGGAGATGTTCACTTCTAATGCTATTTCCAAAGAAGCCCTTATCAGCACCCTATCTGACAATAAGTTTTCAAAGATCAAGAAAATGTACAAAGCCTATAAGATATGGAAGTACTTAGAAGACATGTTTGAAGGAGATATTCAAGCCAATAATGGGTGCAGAAAGACATGGAAGAAAATATACAATACATTAGAAATGCTACCTGATGAGAATGTCAGAGCTTACAATCAAAGGATTAATGAAGCAGTTGCAGGAATCAAAAATAATGGTGGAGAAATCTTGGAAGAAGACATAATGGATAAATTGATGACTACCTTGACACTAGAATATGATAACAAGATATGCATCCTAGATGAAACTATGCAGTCCAAAAATTACTTTAAAAAAGAGACTTTAATCAGCAAGCTTTCAGCCTTTGAGATATCAAGCTTGAAGATAAAGCCTAAAAGTGAAACAACATTCAAAGATTCAGTACATGGTAAGAAATCCTTGAACACCTCTAGTAATTTTGATAATGATGATGAAGAGAAAATACTAGATGATTTCATTGCTATGATTTCTAAAAGAGAAAAGAAAGGAAAGGGAAAGTATGAAGGTCAATTACCATTCAAATGTTTTTCATGTAATAAGATTAGTGTCCTACAAGAGTTAAGAAGTTCAAAAATAACTATAAGCCCAAGTATACAAATGAATGTTACTATGTTGGAGATGGAGTATCAGATGAAGAATCAGAAGAGCATGAAATTGGATTCATTTCTCTTGAAGATGAAAAGAATGCACAAGAGTTAGCACTGATTTCACAAGCTGACATTAGGAGTGATTGGATCATTGACAGTGGTTGCTCACACCATATGATAGGAGACAAAGATAGATTTGTACATCTGGATAAATACAAAGGAGGCATGGTTAGATTTGAAGACAACAATCCTAAACCTATCATTAGTAGAGGAGCCATCACCCTGGATGGAAAGAACAACACTGATGATGTTCTATATGATAATGGTTTGCAACATAACCTACTAAGTGTTGGACAGTTGCTTGACAAAGGTTACTGATTGGAGTTCAAAGATAACAAATGCATCATTATAAACAAAGAAGGAGAAATAATTTCATCAAGTTCAAAGACTAAAGGTAATGTTTTTCAGCTTGATCCTAAAGCAAGTTGTTTTGATGCTAAAGTAGATAACAGTTGGTTATGGCACAAAAGACTATGTCATATCACTTTTGATAACATAGTAAAGATAAGTAATGTAAAGGCAGTAAGAGATCTTCCTAGCATTGCAAAGCCAATTGATGCAATATGTAGGGAATGTGTGATGGGAAAGCATGTAAGGAATTAATTTAGAAGAAAGCATAATTCAACAGAGAACAAGTTGGATCTGATACATACAGACCTACATGGACCAACACAAACAAGATCATACTATGGTGAAAGGTATTTCATTTTTTTTTTTGATGATTGTTCTAGAATGGTGTGGGTTGTGTTCTTAAAAGACAAATCAGAAGCATTTGAAAAGTTTAAAATATTTAAAGCTACTTGATTGAAAATGAGTCTGGATTGAAGATTAAATGTCTGAGATCAGACAGAGGAGGATAATTCACCTCTGACAGATTTTATGAGTGAAGAACATGGGATAAAGAGATAGCTAAGTGCCCCTAGAACTCCTTTGGAGAATGGAATTGCAAAGAGAAGGAATAGGATCATTCTTGACATAGTGCGCACCATTATGATTGAAGGAAAGGTCATACACACCTATTGGAGAGATGCAGTCAATACTATAGTCTATACTATCAATAGAGTTCAATTAAGGCCACATGCAGACAATGTTGGAATATAAACACCACTGAGAGGGGGAGGTGAATCAATGGTTAGTTAAAAACTAGTCCTTTTCAATTTTTTACAATTATAACATATACTTATGAAATATGAACAAGATATGTAAAAAGAACATATTACATAATATTTATAGTGGAAACCCCCTTAGGGTAAAAAACCACTTTGAATTTGAAACTTTATTAGCCTCGTGGGAACATCTTTTAGAGCTACAACTCTGGGAAGCACCAACACCCTATTTTAGAAACACCGATTTCAAGGAACACCAATCACTTACACTCGAAGCACCAACTTCAAGAATACAAGAAGTGCCAACTTCCAAAATGAATAAATGAAATACAAAATTAGAGGATCATCTCTATTACAATACAAATCATGAAACAAGATTTCAACTCCAAGTTCAAAACATTAAGCAAGAGTCACTTCTTTTCTTATCTCTCATACCGATTCTTTTACATCACCAAATTATATCAAATGATACAAGCCTTCTCAAAATGACTTTATCAGACCATGAAATGTGTAATCAGACTTAAATAAATACATCTAAATGTAATAGGATGATTTTAATCAATAGTCTTCAAAAGGCTATACTTCTTGAAAGATAAATAATGTTTTTCCTTCAAAAGATTAAAGATCCAAATGTATATTCATGTTCCATAAAAAAATATGATTAAAGACTGATGTGAACCATTGATATATTAGTGAATAAACCCTTCTCAACCTTTGATATACTTATGTAATGAAAATCAATTCACAAATGAAAAAATAGAAGCACAAAGCATTACCCTCTTCTTTGTTGTTTTAAAATTTGCCTGCAAGCTATTCGGTCTACAAAGAACTCCACACAAATCCTGCAACTTATCTCCAAACACCTATAAAAAATTTTAGAGGAATGTATCACCTACTTATAAACCAAAAAATTCAACATTTTTGAGGTAGTTAGATAACACAAACTTCAATTAGACCAAAACTGCTCAAAACTGCCAAAACTGTCTTGAATTTTTGTAACTGCATCTGATAAACAGATTTTTTTTATCTTTCCATACTTGTGATATGCCAAAACTAGCATAGACCCATTTTAGATAATTCGTTTCCCTTTCTAAAAAGGTATTATGGCTAGGGTCTATCAGATAACTAACCCTATCGACTTTCACATATACCAAAACTATTTTTTATAACCGTTTACTTAACCAATGTGAACATTAAGTGTCAATTATATCACACTTAAGTGTATGTATTGAATATGTTTTGAAAAATATTGAAGGACATCAATTAATATAATTTCATGATTTTAACCATAACATATTCTCATTATAATTTCATGGATGTATTATTGACATCAATGACAACATTCAAAGACCAAATACCAAAGGTTCAACATATACCCCCTTTGGCATTGATGTCAATACCTATAAAAATATATTAACCTTTTCATGTGCATGTATCACCTATATATCATCACCCATATAATACATCATGTATATGTAGATTCCATCAATACATTTTTATCAATATCATTAGCCAACCTCATATCAAAATATGTTTTCCTCACACCTTTTCTCCCCCTTTGACATTAATGACAAAGGAGATATACCAAGGTTTCAGTTGTAAATATTATCATAAATGCTCCCCCTGAAACCTATCACACACTATTTTACTTATGCAAGAGAAGAGAGGGATAGAACCCCCAATCTTGTTCTTAATCTTTGAAACACATCTTTTGAGAGAGACTTTTTGAATATGTTAGCTAACTGATCTTCCTTTTTGCCTCTTATAATCATCTCTTGAGGATGATATTTCTTGAATCTTGAACTTGTAGACTTTGTACCTATTGGTTTTGGTGTTCCTGTTTGATCTTTTATCTCTTCTTCACTTTCTTTAATTTTATTAATTGATTTGTTCAAGTCATTTTCTTGAAGGATAGTATTATCTTTATGCTGCATAGTTGCATTCACCTGTCCCATTAGACAAACATCTTCATGATTGTTAGTATTTGTGATATCTTTTAAGTTGTATACATTCCCTTTAGATCTTTTACCTGATGCAACCAACTATTTTGATTTAAATTTGATTTGACAACCATGATCATCAAACACAACTTCATATCCATTATCAAAAATTTGACTAACACTTAGAATATTGTACTTCAATCCCTCAACATAATACACATCATGAATAGATATTTTTTCTCTACAAATCAAAGAACCCAAACCTTTAATTTTCCTTGAAGAATCATCACCAAAACTCACACTGCCACCTTTGTAGGTAATCAATTTATCAAACTTTGTTTTATCACCTGTCATGTGTCTAGAACAACCACTATCAATTATCTACGAGTCCTTTTCTTCAGAATGTAAAGCCATTTTTAGAACAAACATAGACTTATTAATCTTAGGCTTCCATATCTTTGTCACTTTAGTATCAAATTATTTATCAACTTGTAGACTAGTATAAGATTGATCATTCTGAAATGTCTTAGTTTTGCAATTCCTCATAACATGACCAAAAATATTGCTTTTGTAACATCTTAAACCATTCCCTTTAGGAAAGGAATAACCAGAATGAAACTTTGAAAACCTTCTTGACATATATTTGCAATTACTTATTCTATGTCCATATTGATGACACATGAAGCAATACCCATCAAAGAAAGAAGTGAACCTGTTTGAATATCTTCTACCCATGAATGAAGAGCTTGATGTAGCCTACCTTTTACCATTAGAAATATGAATAAAATCTTCATTTTTTATTTGAATTTGAAGTGGTAACAAGTTGATCTATGTCTTTACTTTCAGATTTGAATATCTCAAATAAAGATTTGTCTTTCTTGTCACTAGAGCATTGTCCAAGTTCAAAACCAATTCCAATTAGATCATCAGTTCTTCTTTGTTTTCTTAACATGTCATCCAAAGTAGTACTCTCATATTTTTCTAACTTCCTTTTATATGATACTACTTCATTCATTAACCTTGTACATTCCTAATCTTTAGAACTTAACTCTTCCTTAGTGACAAAGAAAATTATCTTTTGTTCCTCCACTTGTAATTTTAAATCTATAACTTGTTCATTTAATTCTTTAATTTCTTTTCCAAAGTTCTCTTTTTCCTTTAAAAATTGGTTTTCTTGAACACTTAAATTCCTTTTTAATTCCTTGATCTTCTTAAGTGCATAAAGAAATTCATATTCTAAATCAGCTTCAACAAGTTCAACATCATCATCACTATCCGATTCTTGACAAGTAGTTTCTATAGCCATGGATGAAAATTCATTTTCATCACATTCAAAACTATTAGATTCACTATCTGATACATCAATAATCAAACTCTTATTCTTTTTAAAGAGCTTCTTTTTGTTATATAATTTATTTTTACTTGATTTCTCTTTCTCATCATCTACTTCATCATGACTATTATAAGGACATTTAGATGCAAAGTGTCTTATTTTACCACAATTAAAGCATTTGAAAGGAAGTTTACCTTTATATTTTCCTTCTCCTTTCTTTAATTTCCTTGAGAAATGTGCTTCAAGAACATCAAGGTCTTCTGAATTTGATGAGATTCACTTTACCTTCTTTTCTACTTTGAATGATGCTTCTTTTCTTGTGGATTCTTGCTTGCCAAACTTTCTCATTTCATAAGCTACAAGTGCTCCATGAATATCTTCCATTGTATATTTTTTAATGCCCCTAGTTTCTTCTATGGAGCATATTTTATAATCAAACTTATCAGGAAGAGATCTTAAAACTTTCTTTACAACATCAATATCATCAATTGTTTCACCAAGTCCTCTTATGCCATTCACAATGTGATCTATCTTCAGGAGATAGTCTTCTACCTTTTCATCATCTCTCATTTTTACATCTTCAAATATTCATTTTAAATATTGTATCTTGGCTTAGTTAACTCTATCATTACCATGATAAGTGTTTTTCAACTTGTCCCATACTTCTTTAGAAGATTTGCAATGCATAACCTTAACAAACAGATCTTTAGATAAATTGTTAAGTATTCCAAATTTAGCTTTCATATCAATTTCATTCTTCTTCTTTTTATTAGGATATGTAGGTAAAGTATTAGGAACATTATAACCATTTTCAACTAAAGCCCAAACATCAACATTAATAAATAACAAGTATGTAACTTGCATCATTACTTCCCAAAAAGCATAATCTGATTCATAAAAAATAGGAACCTTTGAAGAACTATCATGAGCCATTGTAGATAAGTATTCCACTCAACCAAAATCTACCCAAAGATGTTAAACTTGATGTAGGGAACCTTTCTCTGATACCACTTGTTGGAATACAAACACCACTGAGAGGGGGGGGGTGAATCAGTGGTTACTTAAAAACTTATCCTTTTCAATTTTTACAATTATAATATATACTTATGAAATATGAATAAGATATGTAAAAAGAAAATAGTACAAAATATTTATAGTAGAAAACCCCTTAGGGTAAAAAACCACTTTGAATCTGAAACTTTATTAGCCTCTTGGGAAAATCTTTTATAGCTACAACTCTAGGAAGCACCAACACCCTGTTTTAGAAACATCAATTTCATGGAACACCAATCCCTTACACCTGAAGCACCAACTTCAAGAATACAAGAAGCACCAACTTCAAAAATTAATAAATTAAATAGAAAATCAGAGGATCATCTCTGTTACAATACAAATCATGAAACAAGATTTCAACTCCAAGTTGAAAACATTAAGCATGATTCACTTATTTGCTTATCTCTCATACCCATTCTTTTACATCACCAAATTATACCAAATTATACAGCCTTCTCAAAATGACTTTATCATATTATGAAATGTGTAATTAGACTTAAATCAATACATCTGAATGTAATAGGATGAGTTTAATCAATAGTCTTCAAAATGCTATACTTCTTGAAAGATAAATAATATTTTTCCTTCAAAATATTAAAGATCCAAATGTATAATCATGTTCTATAAAAAAATATGATTAAAGACTGATGTAAACCATTAATATATCAGTGAATAAACCCTTCTCAACCTCTAATATACTTCTGTAATAAAAATAAATGCACAAATAAAAAAATAGAAGCACAAAGCATTACCCTCTTCTTTGTTGTTTTAAAATATGTCTGCAAGTTGTTCGGTCTACAAAGAACTCCACACAAATCCTAAAAATTCTCTCCAAACACATATAATAAATTTTAGAGGAATGTATTCCTTACTTATAAACCAAAAAATTCAACATTTTTGAGGTAGTTAGATAATCGAAACTTCAATTAGACCAAAACTACCAAAACTGTCTTGAATTTTTGTAACTGCGTCTGATAAACAAAATTTTAATCTTTCCATACATGTGATATGCAAAAACTAACATAGACCCATTTTAGATAATTCATTTAAATTTCTAGAAAGGTATTATGATTGGTGTCTATTGGATAACTAAGCCTGTCAACTTTCACATATACCAAAACTATTTTTTATAACCGTTTTCTTAACCAATGTGAACATTAAGTGTCAATTGTATAACACTTAAGTGTATGTCTTGAATATGTTTTGAACAATATTGAAGGACATTAAATAAGATAATTTCATGATTTTAACCATACCATATTCTCGTTATAATTTCATGGATGTATTATTGACATCAATGACAACATTTAAAGACCAAATACCAAAGGTTCAACAAACAAAACACCTTATGAGATATGGTTTGGGAATGTACCTACAGTAGAATACTTCAGAATGTTTGGAAGCAAGTGCTACATCAAGAAAGATGAAGTAATTGGAAAGTCTGATGCAAGAAATGATGAAGTTATTTTTCTTGGTTACTCTACTAAAAGCAAATCTTATAGATGTTTTAATCTAAGATTGAAGAAGATCATTGAAAGTGCTCATGTTAAGATTGATGAGAATTTTATAATTCAAGAGAGATACCATGATTATGAACCTATTATTGAATAATAATTTAGACCTACCAATAGTGAAGCACTTGTTAAAGAAATGATTGATAGCATTGATGTGTTATTCAATGACCCTGAAACAAGTGAAGAAGAATCTCAAAGGTCTGATGAGAAAGTCACTCCTAATGTTCCTAAATTCACATCTAGATATCATTCAAAGAAAGACATCATTGGAGATTAGAGTAGTAAAGTCATGTCAAGATCAAAAGCAAAAGGTTCCACAACAATTAAGAGGTATGTCTACTATTAGAGATTGAACCCTTGAGTGTTGAAGATGCATATAATGATTCAGATTGGTTTGAAGCAATGAAAGAAGAGCTAGATTAGATAATTAAGAATGATACATGGGAATTGGTCCCTAGGCCTAGTGATAAGAATGTGATTGGAACCAAGTGAATATTCATAAATAAGATGAATGAAGATGGAACAGTAGTAAGAAACAAAGCTAGATTAGTATATAAAAGGTATACATAAAGAGAAGGAATTGATTATTCAAATACATTTTCCCCTGTAAGCAGATTGGAAACCATAAAGTTGTTTCTAGCTTATGTTGCATTCAAGAAATTCAAGGTATACCAGATGGATGTTAAGTCAGCATTCCTAAATGGAGAGTTGAAGGAAGAAGTATACATTGAGCAGCCAGAAGGATTTACTTTATAAAACAAACATGATATGGTATGCAGATTGAAGAAAGCCCTCTATGGACTTAAGCAAGCCCCTAGAGCTTGGTATGAAAGACTTAATGGCTACTTGACCAAGATTGGATTCAAGAAAGGAGTAGCAGATTGTAACTTATTCATAAGAGAGACATATGATAGACTATTGTTAGTTGCTATATTTTTTGATGACATTATATTTAGTGGTAATGATAAGCTTAGTGCAGAATTCGCTAAGGAGATGCAGAGTGGATTTGAAATACATTCAAGATAGATGATTGCAAGCTAGTAAGTACCTCTATGATAACAAGATGTAAGCTTTCAAAAGAAGATGATTCACCAGTAGTAGACATAACCTTGTATAAATCTATGATTGGTAAACTTATATATCTTACTCAAACTAGACTAGACATTTCCAATGTAGTTGGTATTGTTGGAAGATTTGCAGCAGAACCTAAGCAAAGTCGTCTCATTGTAGTAAAAAGAATATTCAGATACTTGAATGGAACCTTAGACTATGGTTTATGGTATCCTAATTCAGAGAATGTAAAGCTTCATGTATATACAGATGTAGATTGGGCAGGATGTGTGGATAATAAAAAGAGTACCTTTGGAGGAGTTGTATTCCTTGGAGATAGACTTGTTACTTGGACAAGTAAAAAGAAAAATTGTGTCTCTCAGTCAATAGTAGAAGCAGATTATGTTGCAGTAGCATTAAATTTTTCTACAATTATGTAGATCAAGCAGATGATAAAATATTTTGGTATTCAGATTGACTACCCTATTGTTATTCATTGTGACACTAGTACTATCAATTTATGTCAAAGAACATTGTGATGCATGCAAAGACAAAACATATTGAGATAAAATATCACTTCCTAAGAGAGAAAGTAGCAGAGAAAGAAGTAATGGTGGACTATGTGAGTAAAAGAGATCAACTAGCAGACATATTCATAAAGCCTTTACCTAAAGATAACTTTTGAGTATCTCAGAGAGAACCTGGGAGTAATTCCCTTCCCTGAAATTGATTAGAAAAAGCAGGAGTGCATCAGTCCTCAGTGATTGATGAAAGGTTGACAACTCTACCTCAGGAGTAGTACCAATGCTTAATATTTTTGGTACCCTTTTCCATTGATGTCAAAGGAGGAGTAGCATATAGTCATGAAAAACATAAAAATAAGGAATATATAGTAATAAAAAACAAGTAGAAAGGGGAAGTAAAAATGGGTAAAAGTGCAAAGTTGTCATATTTTAGGACAACTTATTAGCACCGTTGAATTTGAGTATTTCTAACAAAAATAATTTTTTGTCAAACATATGCTTTAGCTAGATTCATTCTAGCTAAGTTAGATAAGTGCTTCAATTTTTTCAATTGGAAATATCTATTAAATTCATGTTTTATACCAATTACTAAATAAATAAATTTATTTCAGAAAAGCGATGTTTCAATAACTCCTACTCTTTTTAATGATATTTTTAAAAAATATAAAAAATACCCTTTTTTAGAACATAGAGTCAAGATTATCATCATATAATTTTTATAGTGTTTTAATTAGATCTAATATATTATAATTTCAAAATACCGCAAGTAGGTATTTTAACATTCGAGAACAAGTTGCTTCAAAAATAAATAAAAAATAGTAAAGCTTATCAAAAAAATTGAAATTTTATATTTACCACTAGAGGAGAGAGTTATCTTCAAGAATGTGTAATTTATTTTTTGAATGGTGTAGATTTGATAGGGGAAATTTGGTGGGAGATGAAAACTATCGATTTCAAGTATGTTAGACTTTGAGTAGTTATAACAAAGAAAATATACATTGAAAACTAATTTTTCTTCTTTTTTGCATTAGCCATACATTTCATCTATAACATATTTTGAAATCAAAGGAAAAAAAGATTATTTGCATATACTTTTTTGGTGGGAACAAGACCCTCATTTTTCAACATTTTTCAGCAAGTCAAAAATGGACTTAAAGAAAAAAAAAATTATGTGAATTCTTTCTTAATTTTTTTAAAACAAATTATAGGCATAAACTTCATCCACTTTTACACATTTCATTAGTTTACATCATCTCCAAATTTTAAACATAAATGTCATTTATATGTCGTTAAATTTAAAAAGTTTGTGTGTTGATGACCTTTTCCTTTATAAAAGTGTGACACAACTTTGTACTTTTACCCAAATACAGTCATGGGAAGTAGTAGAGTTGAGGAAATGGAGAATATTGAAGAATATTGCAATAGTTGGAGGATACTTCCTTAGGGGAGTTTTTTTGAGGAAATGAAGAATGTTATAAAAGAATTGGACATTTGGATTGGTGGTGTTTTTCATTTCATATGTTGCCATCAATGCCAAAGGGGGAGATTGTTGGAGATTTACCAGCAAGCCAGATTGTTGACTGTATGTTTGTCATTGATGACAACATATGGAAAGAAGCATGTGTGGAAGCCTAATGGAGAGAGATTTGAGCATATGATGCATGGATATGCTATCAACATGATATCATAGACATAGAGGTTGATTATGAGTAAAGATAGTAGTATAGTTATGTATATCAATGAGTATTTCTAGCATGTCCTAGGAATAGTTCTGTATATGATTTGCAGTACAATTATAGTAGAGGCTTGCACATTTATAGTTATGTTGTAAACATATGTATGATGTTATGTTCATGGACGCAAAGTCAGATATGTATTACAGGTTGAGTTATGAAGTCTCTAGTTGATAGTCACAGTTTCATGAGTCTACCTAGAAGAGCCGACAGTGTTTATATGATTACGATAGTTGCACCTATCATCTCAGTATACACACTTTGATTTATGTTAATAAGTGAGTTAATAATGTTTGGTTAAGGGCACATAATGTAATTCAGCATAAAAAGAAAGTTGGAGTTAATTTAGTAGAGCCGACTATGTGTAGCGTTGCGTCTACTCACATGGAATTATGTAGTCCTAATTTATGTTGTGCGCTTAGTAGAGCTGACTGTGATTTTATTGGAGAGTTTTATAATTTCTCTAATATGATTTCAAGATGGTTCTAATAGGTTGAATCGATTATATCATTTAGAGAAAGATATTTATAGGTAGTCATTTGTGATTGCTAAGTATGGAAAATAGTTTAAAGACAAGAGCAGAGCAAAGAGTATAAAGTATTGTGCCATCAGTAGAAGGTCTATGTGACTTAGAATAAAGTGTATGCTACTCATTGGAACTGATCAAGATAGCAGGTCTACATGTAGTTCACCAAGATCTAGATATAGTGTGTATCTGTTAAATAAAAGGTTGCAGCCTTCACCCCTTTGAGTAGTGTGCTCTCAGACAATGCGTCCTCACCCCTAACATGGTTAATTATAAAAGACTCCTAAAAAGGTTTGACCCTTGACCAGGTCATTATACTTATTGCATTGTTAAGATCAACTCCTAATAGGGTTGTATGATCTTCTAATAGGAATCATAATACACTAGTGCAGTTCTTAGTGGGTGTCAATTCCCACCGGGGTGTTTACCTATTTGGGTTTCCCTATAACCAAAATTGTGGTGTTGTGTTAAGTGCTCTTTCATTGTGTTTATGCTTAATGTTCTTATATACTTAATTGGATAAAGAATTGAATCTTGTAGATAACTGATTCACCCCCCCCCCCTCTCTGTTATATCTTGGAACTATTCCTAACAACAACATGTATGGTCATAGAGATAATGAGTGTAGGACAAGAAAGAATAATCAAAGGTCATATGTGAGGGTATGTGCAAGATCATGAGGGGCCAAACTATGCCCTTAAGTGGCAATGAAAAATCAGCAAATCAGGGTTAGTCAACTTGACATAAAAATTTCAACTAGCTATGAACCTAATATCAAAAAGTTGTAAGAATAGAATCTGTAAAAAATTGAATGTAGTTTCTAAACTACTAGGCCTTTTTTGAGAAAAATTTAGTATGATTGGTGAAAAGTATAGATTTCAATTTAGTAGTACAAAAATTTTAGGAAAAAAATAAGAAGTAGGTGTATGTCTAACCACCTTAATCATAATCAAATGATAATATTTTATTATAAGATTTTATATATAAGTAGTAGACTCATGCCTAGATGTGACGCATATTTTTTTATAATTTTATTCCAAAAAAATAATTAATTATGAATTTTCTGCTATAACATTTTCAGAATAAAAAAACTCTTGTGTCTAACCACCTTAACTCATTCAAAACTTTACAAAATTGAAAAAAAAAAAACTCCTTATAGTAGGCGAAGCATAGAATGTGATGCATTTTTCAGATTTCAAAAATGTTATACTGTCTGAAAGTTATAGTCATTTTTCAATCAGTATATAAATCAACACTTTAGAGGTAGCTCAATTAGAAAATAACTAATAATTACTTACCAAATTCAAAATTTGACAGCAATTATATCGATAGAAAGCTGATAATCTCCTTAAGATACCCTTTTCGTTTTATCAAATTCGGGTGAAAAAAAAGTCGCTAGCTACATTGTCAAAGTCTGGAACTCAGAGAAACAGGGGAAAAACATGTATTTGAGACATTTCAATAGTTGACCATGTAGGTTTGGTGCACAAAGCAATACCAAGCCTAATTGGGTACCCGATATTTTTGGGTACCCGAATATGACGACAGAATTTTGAATTTTCACTTTCCCTCCACTTTCTCCCTCCCATTTCTCCATCCTTCATATGATATATTATATATAAAAAACTATATATTAGATATATTAAATATTATATAATATCAGTTATATATTAAATATTATATAATATACATTTTACATTAAATATTATTTAATATATATTAATATTAAAAACTATATTTTAGATTATATATTATATATATTAAATATTATATAATACACATATTACATTAAATATTATTTAATTATATATTAATATCAAAAACTATATATTAGAATTATATATTATATATAATATATAATATTATATATTATATAATATACATTTTACATTTTAAATATTATTTAATATATATTAATATTAAATGTTACATTATATATCATATATTATATATTATTTTATATGTATAATATATTAATTTATGTATTTTACAACTATGTACGAAAGGTTGGAAGATTGTAGAAAAATCATGGATGGCCATTGAAAGAAGCAAAGGAAATAATCAGCCATTTAAAAAATTCATGGGCGGCCATTGAGGAAGAGAGAGAGTGAGAAGGTGCCGGGGGTTGAGAGAGGAAGAGAGAGTGAGAAGGTGAGAGAGAGAGCTCGAGACAGAGAGAGAGAGAGAGAGGAGATAACAAAGAGAGAGAGAGAGAGAGAGAGAGAGAGAGAGAGAGAGACACACACACACACACACAGACAAAGATAGAGATAGACAAAGACAGAGACAAAGGGGGGGAAGGGGAGAGAGTAAGATAGAGAGAAGGGGAAGGAGAGAGAGAGAGAGAGAGAGGTGAAGGGGAGAGAGAAGCAGAGAGAGAGAGAGAGAGAGAGAGAGAGAGAGAGAGAGAGAGAGAGAGAGAGAGAGAGAGAGAGAGAGAGAGAGAGAGAGAGAGAGAAGGGGAAGGGGAAGGGGAGACACAAAGAGAGGGGGGGAATGGGAAAGGGAGAGAGTAGGAGAGAGAGAGAGAGAGAAGGGGAATGGGAGAGAGTAGGAGAGAGAGAAGGAGAAGGATAACCAACTCATGACAATATTAATCAATAAGGAGCAAGGAAAACTTAAATAATATCACAGTAGGCATTAGAAATCCAAATTCTAATTAAGAGTTTTAAGCAAAGTGAGTAAGGTCCTAGATAGGGACATTACAGATCCACACATTGTTTAGTAGATACCTCCAAGAACCCACATACACAGGAGTAGGTTTGAAGTAAGACTAAGATTGTTTATTAGTTCAAAAATATTACTATGTTGTACTTTTGATTAACATCCAATGAGTGGATGTGAAATTCACAAATTTGATTATATTGCCATTGGTTCTATTTCAAATTCTGGAAAAAATGGATATTTGACATATGTTCATAAATTTCAGTCAACACCATTTTAAAATAACACATCAATTTATTTTTACACATTGAGAATATCATCCTTAGGAATTGAACTAAAATTGACATAGGTCATAGGAAATAAATTCCCCAACTATTTGGTGTCTTCTGCATTTTGAGTTTCTTATTACAATCAAGAGAAGAATATTACTCTCCAAATGGTTTTGGACAGTAACATTTGTACTTCCTCTTCAAAAATATATTTCTTCCCTCCTCTTGCTGCCTATTGATACCGACAAAGTGAATCTATGCATTTATGCCATGTAATGAGAGAAAAATGGTTTCCTAATTTATTGATATGTGTCTAAATAACACATGCAAGAACCTTTTCTTTGATATTGCTCACTAACACTTTGGAACTGAAAATGTTTACAAAAACTGGCATGTACTTGCATGAGGACATTATATATTACAGGAATCCCACACAGAAGCAGTTGGAAAGCCACTCAAAAAGTAGTAACTGATAGCAAGTGGGATAATGCATATTCTTTAATAAACCACTATCTTCTTTACTCAAGCAACATCTGGTTCATCTGCTCGACTGGGGCATGTTTGGGAATAGACAGTCTCCATTTAAACTCAAGTCTCTGGAAGCAGTTATATTTGTTAGTGGAGGAGATACACCCATTGGATCTACAATTTAACTTTATGCTCACTGGAATTTCCATTTCTCTTCAATTGGGATACTCTTTCCAAAATTTCATCTACCCTTTTACCAATTTGGGAAATCAATGGGTTTATTTGTGGACCTTGAAGGAGTTGGTCACCTAAACAAGAACCTTGAGATGAATCAGGAACTTCTCTATGAAAGAGATCAGTACCTTGAGAAGCTCTCCATTTGTCAACTGAATTAAAACCTTGGACCATAGATGGATGCCCTTTGTTGTAAAATGAGGAGTGAGACTACTTTGCCAAAGGTGGCAATGAACTTACACTTGAGGGATATTGTCCAACATGAGTAACCTGGTTTCCCAAGTCCTATAAATTCAAGGCCATTGACAAATAGGAATTTCTAATAGAAATATTTGTGGTGCTAGAATGAAGTGCATGACCAAATTCTTTGCCTACTACTGAACCAATTTGAGGCTTCATTTCACATTGCTCTGTGGGTAATTCCACGGCACTTGTTACTTCTCTATCTGAATTTTTGTGTCAGTCTACATGTGCACTAAAGAGCTTCTATCACTACTTGAGCTACTACCAAATGGTGAGTACTCATCATCATCATCATCTGACATAGGCTCACATGCATATCTTACTTCTTTCCTTTGTTGCTTTCCCCTTCCTAGCTCTTCCTCCTTATCTATAACTTCTATCATGGGTCCAAGAAGCTCTTCCCACTCTTTCCCATTAATATGCAAATATTTTTTTTGTAACAGTATTTTCTACATTTATTATGATATCGATTTGATTTGATGCACCATCTCTATTTGATCCATACTTCCCTTTCATTTTACTTTCTTTTCTCCTTTTGCATGTCATAGGCCAGGATTTGTGAGTAGGTATGACCTTGGTACTACTGGTGTTAATGATAAATTTTACCTTTTAGCTATTAATTTTTTGTCATTTTTCCTGTATGATGCTTTTGTATATGAATTGTGTATATTCTCTAGGAAACTTTTCATTTTTTCCTATAGGATGTCTTTGTATACAAATTTTGGAGAATCTCTATTAAAGAGTAGGTAAGGATGGCTAAGCTGAGTGCAGTGGAGAGGGAGATGACTAAATTGAGAGAGCAGAGGTGGAGAGTGATAACAACAAAAAAAATTTAGGGCTTGCAGAAATATGGAAATTATAATCTTCCTCCTAGAGCAGACATTAAAGAAGTTCTTCGTGCCTTAGAAGAGGATTTTGATTGGATTGTTGAAGCTGACGGTACTACATATAGAAATTCGGTATGTAGTTTTGGCCTAATTTTTATTTTTCATTTCTTCTAGGTCTTTAAAGGCGGCTGGCTAGATCTTTGTATTAAATGTTAGGGAATGCATGAAAATAATATGATTCTGAGAATGAGCATGAGTCCCTACAGGGGCATAGTTGTGGCTTTTACAGGTGCCAAAAACCCTAGCTATGTAGAAATGGAGGCTTTGAAGAATATTTCACTGGAGGCAGATTATAGAAGCAGAGGGCAAGAGAATCACTCTATTTCCACTGCCTATAGCTGTAAAATGGTATCTTTCCCTACTTTTTCAACCAGAATGCTAAATTAAAAAGGTTCCAAAAATAGATTCTGGTCACCAGACAATTGTACCACACCTGTTGATAATCTGGCAACTCAACAGAGTCATTGGGAAGTTAAACAAGAACAACTAGATGAATCTTTGAATCGGTCAAAGATTATGGAGAGTGGGGAAGGATTTCCTAAAATGAGTAGTTGTACTAGAAATTATGCAAGCATCATAGAATTGACCGCATTAATAATTTTAAAGAAGAGAATAGCGGCAGCGCGACATTATGAGGAAAGCCTTGTCATTTCGATGGTGCCACCCCGATATTATGAAGAATGTCTTGACGCTTCAATGCCGACGCCGCCTCTGTCTCAGACTTTTTCCATTGCTTCTCATCAGTACTCTGAGATATGGCAGGGATTGCGAGCTTTTGCACAGCATAGTCTGTCATAAATTCTCTATAAATCATCATGCGTTACAGTATTCTGCGCATTTCTGAATGACTTACTTGAAGAATTTAATTTTTACTATAATTTTGGCTCCATGGATTGTCATTTTGCGCTCAGAGAGAAGCTATGGATTGCAAGAATTTGATAGATTTGGTTTATCTCATTTTCTTTCTCTGTCATTTCTGAGTAATACAATTTTGTTTTTGTTTGTCTTAAATGATTTCACCTAAAGTTAATGAATTCTTTTAGATGATTTTGTCTAAAGTTAATAAAATTTATTCCATGGATGCTAATGAAATCTCTTCCATGAATGTTGATAAGACATTTAAATTCAGAGTTAATAAATTCTATAGCTTGAATGTTCTTTATTGTAGAAGGTTATTTACATGGTTTGTGATTCATGAAATTCATTAATAGTTTCATTCTTAATAGAATTCATAACAAGATTTTCCATAGCCAATTTTCTTCTTGATTGTTGCAATATTTTCTCCTCAACTGAACATTTTGTAATCAGTTGATATACAATCACATTTTTCTCTTGGCCAATCATCTGGGCTTGAGATTGAGCCTATAGATCCACAAAAGGGTTGAAATCTAGATCAAGTGGAAGAGTATAATTAGGAAGAATTAATTCACTAACATCTCATCTAAGTTATAAGAACTAAATTTAGATTCACTAGAAGAATTCAAGAATCTAGACTTCCTAGGATCCCTTCGGACACACTTGAGTGTTCAAATGTGTCAAAAGGGATCATGGGGACTCCCTAGGGGTCCTAGTATGCTTTATCATGTGTTAGGACCCCTAGGAAGTCCCCATGACCCCTTTTGACACACTGGAATGCTCAAGTGTGTTTTAAGGGGTCCTAGGACCCCTTCCAACACACTTGAGCATTCCAATGTGTCAAAATGGGTCAAGGGGACTCCCTAGGGGTCCTAGTATGTCTTATCACATGTTAGAACCTAGAGGAAGTTTCCATGAACCTTTTTGACATATTTGAAAGTTCAAGTGTGTCTTAAGGGGTCTTAGGACCCCTTCGGACACACTTGAGCGTTCAAATGTGTCAAAAGGGGTCATGGAGACTCACTAGGGGTTCTAGTATGCCTTATCACATGTTAGGACCCCTAAGAAGTCCCTATGATCCCTTTTGACACATTGGAATGCTCAAGTGTGTCTTAAGGGGTCCTAGGACACCTTCGGACACACTTGAGCATTCCAATGTGTCAAAAGGGGTCATGGGGATTCGCTAGGGGTCCCAGTATGCCTTATCACATGTTATGACCCCTAGGAAGTCCCCATGACCCCTTTTTACACATTGGAATGCTCAAGTGTGTCTTAAGGGGTCCTAGGAACCCTTCGAACACACTTGAGCATTCAAATGTGTCAAAAAAAATCATGGGGACTAGCTAGGGGTCCTAGTATGCCTTATCACGCGTTAGGACTCCTAGGAAGTCCCTATGACCACTTTTGACACATTAGAATGCTCAAGTGTGTCTTAAGAGGTCCTAAGACCCCTTGGGAAACACTTGAGCATTCCAATGCATCAAAAGGGGTCATGGGGACTCCCTAGGGGTCCTAGTATGCCTTATCACATGTTAGGAACCATAGGAAGTCCCTATGACTGCTTTTGACATATTGGAATGCTCAAGTGTGTCTTAAGTGGTCCTAGGACCCCTTCAGACACACTTGAGCATTCTAATGTGTCAAAAGGGGTCATGGGGACTCCCTAGGGGTCCTAGTACGCCTTATCACATGTTAGGACCCCTAGGAAGTCCTAATGACCCTTTTTGACACATTGGAATGCTCAAGTATATCTTAAGGGGTCCTAGGACCCCTTCAGACACACTTGAGTGTTCAAATGTGTCAAAATGGGTCATGTGGACTCCCTAGGGGTCCTAGTATGCCTTATTACTCATTAGGACCCCTAGGAAGTCCCCATGACCCCTTTCACAATTTGGAACGCTCAAGTGTGTCTTAAGGGGTCCTAGGACCTCTTCAGACACACTTGAGTATTCAAATATGTCAAAAGGGGTCATGGGGACTCACTAGGGGTCCTAGTACACCTTATCACATGTTAGGACTATATGCACCCTAAAATGGTCACCTAGACTTTGGGCCCCCATTCAACAATTTATCAAATCCCTGAATCAATATTTTCAAAAATCAACATTTTTCAATTATATCAATTTCCTTGATCAAATCCTATTTCATAATTTTCTATTATTTGTCTTGGGCTAACCATTTTATCCTAAAGTCTTTATTTGATTAAAATGAATATTTCCTCCCCTTTTAATAAATAAAAAGCCCCCACTTTTCCTCTTATCCTAAGTTGCACAAATAAAGCATTATTCTTATTCTATAAAAAGGGAAAAAACACTTTTTGTCTCATATGGATACAAAAGTCAACTCTTATTTTCTCATTGGAGGATATTTATGCACATGGATTTCTCCTCTTTCAACCTCCACCATTGATTAAGTCTTTTTCCTCTTAATCTCCATGGTCTATTCCTTTTCATTTCTTATAAAAAGAGAGCTCTCTTCCTCATTTAGAATCAATCTCTTTTATGTTAATGTTATGCTGTAGGTTTTCTAGGTCATCTTGGAACTTTTGAAGATATTCTTGCATCAAGCTTTTTTGGAGACCATTGTTACATCACATTTACATGCTTTCATAGTTTCATTTATTGCATTGTCATGGCATTCATAGCTCATTCTTAGCTTAGTTTCCTTTATGCAATAGATTAATCTCACATAGTCTAAATAGGAAGGATTTGTAAAATTTGTTCTTTCCTTTCATAGATTAGTTGCATTGTTCTTTCCATTTCCATAGACTAGCTTGCATCTCTCATTCTCATAGATTAGCTTGCATTTCATTTGATTCTTGGAGATATTGGCATTCTTGCCCTTGTCTTCACTTGAATCTCTCATTGTGTGGTTGACTAGCAAGGTCATAAGTTTATTAGCTCTAGCTAAGAGCAATTTCACAATCTTGCAACTCCATACATAGAGAGCTCTAGGTCGCTATTGAAGGTTTCCCTTACATGGATTTCCTTTGATGTAATGATATAGAGAAGTGCACTACTTTTGTGTGTACATTTTTGGCACCCACCCTGGGGCGGAACATTAGTGTTTTGTCCTTTTAATTCTTCATTTCCGTCAATTTTTCATCAATTTTTTAGCTTCATTTTTGGTCTCTGGTTTTTCTATCTCAAATTGTCATGCGATATTTTACTAGTGTCACGTGACAGTTTCTTGTATAGCAGTGCGACACTTTACCAGTTAAAAGTGTCGCACCATTTGGTAGAAAGTGTCGCACTGTGTTATGAGTTCTGTCGCCTGCATATAAGGTGCACTGTCACCCCAGCTTAAACTGTCACACAATTATGCAAAGAAGTGTCGCATGACAATTCTATTGATTATAGTGTTGCTTGTATCCGATAATGACCTTTTTTGGCCGAATCTAGATTTAATTAGTTTGTTGTTTTTATTTACTGCAATTAGATAGAATTAACTTGCATATTTCATTTGGATTTTAGATTTTGCTAACCTTGTGGGCCTAACAAGTTGTGGTTGTAGGTACATTTTCTTGATAAATTTGCCAAAATTGAATGCTAAAGGGCTACTAACGATTTTTGTAGGGCTGCCCAAAAAGCATAAAAATAACAAAAAAAAATTACTTGTTTATTTCATTTCAAGTGTGGCAATTACTAGTTGTTTATTTTCTTAGGAACATTAATATCTTGTGGAAGATATTTTGAGGTGGTAGGAGAAGTATGCTCTTCACCCTTGAGGTGAACCAGAAAATCTTGACCCATCTTAGAATTTTGGAAGAAAGAGAGTAATTTAACTCTTCTTAGTGTGTTTGGGAAAAACTTTGAGATAGGGGGGTATGCTCTTCACCCTTGTGGTGAAACAAAAACCTTGAACCTCACAAATTGATCCATTTTTGTTTAGATTGTTAGAATCTTTTAGTGGGCTTGCTCTTGAGAAATCAAGAGGAACGACCCAAATGGGGACAAGCTTTTCACCGACTATTCCAACCCACTATAATCTCAAGGCTATTGAAGACACAAAACCTTGGTAGACATAGCACTTGGCTTCGCTTGATGTGAGTACTTGTGGGATTGTGACCATAAGGAAAACATTGAGAAAGAATGCTTAAGGTACTCTTGAGGCCGCGAGGTCCTAGTCCTTTATGAGGAGCAAGAGGGGTGCTATGAATGGAAGCCCTCACTACAAACCATAGTTAGAATCCACCCTATTTTGTCGCTTAGCTTCTTGGTGCAAGGATTGATCCAAACGGAATAACCCGTATCACCCCAAGATTACTCATCATATGTGTTCCTTTGGTTGTGTCTTTGGCACTTCCATGACAACGCCAATATCTATTATGGGAAACCACTTTGTGTGAGACAATGGAGCATCAAGTTGTGGGCCAAGTTGCTAAGTATTGAGCCTTGTCTTTTTAGGATAGTAAGTGCTTGGAGTGTTCTCATTGTGCTATACTTGTGTAAATGTTCTTGCATACTCAACATCTCGGCAGCACTCAGATTTTTTCAATTTTTGATATCATAATTGTTTGTCTTGGCAAGGTTGTTTTTGCCCTTGTTTCAAGTGTTTGAAGACACGTTTGATCTTATACTATTTTCAAACCTATCAATTTACTACTGTCATTGTGATTAAAATAAAAAAATTAACCCTAAAACTAAAAATTTTGAATAGACAGTCCAAAAAAAATTTGATTTGGCACTTCACTGGTCATAGAGTCGTACGACACTAAATAGCATCGCACCCTATTCTGAGAATTATCATGCAATAGTTCATCCTTGCATGATTGTCACCCCACTTTACAAAAAGTGGCACACTGCTAGCCTGGAAAGTGTCACCCTACATAGCGCGAAGAGTCACCTGGTCTTAAAGTGGCACCTTGTTTGCCTGGAAAGTGTCGCCTAAGAAGTTTCTACTGTATACCTGGTTTCAGTCATTTTTCAGACTTTTCTTAGTTGGCTAGATTTTTAAGTGAGTGATTTACCCTACAGCCAAAAACCTACTTGTACCTTGAGTTTCTATTTTTAGGCCTCTTGGATTAGTATCCTCTGATTTTACAAAGTCATCTTGTGAAAAATTGTCAAGTTAAAAAATCATCCTTGCTGAAAAAGTATATCTCTAGATTTGATGATAACATTCTTGGAGAATTTTAGTACTCTTGTTTGTCCAAATCATTTCCACTCAAATTCAATTATTTGGCTAACTCCATCCTCCTGGTTCAAAAGTTCAAGGATATTGATCCTTTGATTTAAGCACCTCTTTGACAATGTTGGTAACGCCTTTAACAATTTCTATCTTACCATCTTTTTTTTTTGGGCATTAGAGAACTTTAATTATCCTAGTTTGGTGTTGACACTTTGAGAGGTCACCATATGATGTAGGAGCATCCTAGGTGTAAGATCAATCTTGCATCACCCAAAAATATTTATTTGTTTTTGTATTTAATAAGGGCTATCTTGTGTAGAGCTACTATTTATGGAAACTTACTATTTTTAGTAAGTTGGTCATAAGATCTCGGAATGTTCTGATTTCACATGTGGAGGTTTATCTCAGTAATATCAGCCTGCTGGTAAAGTTTCATTAACAGATCAAGTCTAGCTTTGTAGATATTGAAGATTTTCGGTATTGGTAGTAGGGTATAGAAATTTTGAACTCAGTTTTGAATGCTTTAAAGGCCCCAGATGAGGTCAAGAATTTGGGTGATGAGCACTTGCACGAGTCAAGCCTGTAGAGCGCTTCGTCATGTTTCTGAATTGGGGCTGTAATAGTCAATCGGAGCAACTGGCGATGACATATGGTCTTCGGAAGTTGAGTCACCTGAAATGGTGGAAAATAATTTTCCTTCAAAATTTTTGTTCAGGTTTCAAAAGTTATTTTGAGTCGACTTTGATATAATAAATTGTAAAACAAAATAATTCTAATTTTGGTCGGCCCTTTGGGCTAAATTTTTGGAACCTTCTTAGGCAGTGGAAATTGCCTATATAAAGAAGGCCTGTAGTGTTGTCTTAGGAGTTCTAGGTAGTAGATCTGGGTAATAATTTGAGGCTTTGTCATATAAAATATTGTAAGGGAATGCTCATGTGGCTTTGCATATTGTAATTCTGAAAGTTTGTAATTCCACATTTGTGGAGATAATAAGAAGCCAATTTTTTGTTCTTGCATATTGTTGTTGTTTCTCTATTTCTATTATGTGTTTGTGGTATTAAGGGGAGCATCCTTCATCAAGTGGTATCAGAGCAGGAGTTCCTAAGTGTGTAAATAGATCACCGACTGTGAGGAAGTTTGCACCAGGACTATGGTTAGGGTTTCAGTGCACATCGCCAAAATGTCTCCACGAAGGGAACATGGTGAAAGAGCTGGTGTTGTAACACCTGAGGTTAGGGCACTGCAGAGACAAGTGCGAGTATTGCGAGAAGAGATTCATAGAGGAATGAATCTTAATGTCAGAGACAAAAGTGAGGATGAAGCTGAAGAAGAATATCAAGAAGGAGAAGTCGAAATTGTGAACCAAGAGGAAGAAAGACTTTTTCGGGCCATTTCCAAGATTTGGAAAAGACCTAAGATTGAAGTTCCTACATTTTCTGGAAATCTTAACCTAGAAGAATTGATCGACTGGATCAATGAATGTGAGGAATATTTTGAGTATAAAGATGTTGAGGATCCTGATAGGGTCAAATTTTTGAAGGCTAGACTGAAAGGTCATGCGAAGATCTAGTGGCAAGAGGTTCAATTGGAGTGAAATAGAAGAGGGAAAGATAAAATCACAAGATGGGATCAAATGGTGGATAAATTGAAGCAACAGTTCATCCATGTTGATTATGAGCTTGACCTACTAAAGAAAATGCAAATTTTGAAGCAAGCAGGAAGATTTGTTTAGGAGTATATAGAGGAGTTCTATTGACTCCTCATCAGAATAGGCCATGCAGAATCTGATAAGGAGAAAGTTTCCCGATACCTTAATGGGTTAAGGCCAAGCATTCAGGAGGAGTTGAATCTGGTTCAAATGAATAGTATTTAGGAGACATACTAATTTTCCCTAAAAGTAAAGGAAAATCTGAACAAGAAGTTTGAGAGCAGATAAAACAGAAGAGGTCACGGTGGATGATCTGGTGGACGGTCCTATGGAGGCCGAAATGAAGATTCAAAAAAGAAGGATGAGGCTAGTAGCAGTCAGACTCAGTGAGGAAACAATTCCAATTATTTCCAAGATCAGAATAATAGAGATCAGAGAGGAAGAGGAAGAAGACAAGGATATGGAATAGGAGGCTTCCATGGAACACGTTTTCACTGTGGAGAAGAAGGTCATAGGGCATTTGAATGTCCTCAGCACCAAGGTAGAATAGAAAGGAGAAATGAAGGCCAGGTCAGAGTTGCACATGTAGATGAATATGCCAGATCATCAAATTCTAAAGATATTGAAAGAGAAGAAATGCTAATTAACAAAAGAGTCCTGTTGAGTGGTGAAAATGAACCTGAACAAAGGAGGAACCTATTTTTCACCAGGTGCAAGTGTGAGGGTAAGTGTTGTGATGTGATTATTGATAGTGGAAGCACAAACAATTCGGTGTCAGAATAGATGGTGACAAAGTTGAAGCTCAAGAGACAGAAACACCCACATCCATATCGGATTGCTTGGGTACAAGATGACCACAAGGTCATAGTCAATGAACAATGCCTAGTGAAGTAAAAGATTGGTGGATATCATGATGAGGTACTGTGTGATATCATATTTATGGATGTATGTCATATGTTGTTAGGTAGATGATGGCAGTTTGACCGATGTGTTGTACATGATGGTCGTGCAAATATGTATTCACTAACAAAGGATGGAGTGCGACATAAGCTAAAGCCATTGAATGACACAAAAGAAAATGTATGTACTAGTGCAAGAATAACTTTTATTGATGGAAGAATTTTCTAGATGGTATGAGGCATGAGCATGTATGTTTTACTTTAATTCCAAAAGCTGGTAAAGAGGAAGTAGAAGATGTTCCTGTAGAAGTTGCAAATTTGTTGAATGAGTTTCAGGATATTGTATACGATAATGTCTAATGGATTACCACCAGTCAGGAAGATTAGTCATCAGATGGACTTGATCCCAGGAGTGAGTTTTCCGAATAAGATAGCACACCGAATGACACCTGCAGAAAGTGAGGAGTTGAATAGGCAAGTACATGAGTTATTGTAGAAAGGAATGATCTGTGATAGTCTGAGTCTATGTGTTGTACCAGTGGTATTAGCACCAAAGAAGAATGGAGAGTGGAGAATGTCTACAGATTCAAGAGAAATAAACAAGATCACAATCAAGTACAGGTTTCCATTGCCACGAATGGATGATATTATGGATTGTTTGAGTGGAGCTCTGTATTTCTCAAAGATAGATCTAAAGAGTGCATATCATCAGATTCAGATCAGAGAAGGAGATGAATGGAAGACTGCCTTCAAGACAAAGGAAGGACTATATGAGTGGTTAGTCATGCCTTTTCGGCTAACCAATGCACCGAGCACTTTCATGCGGCTCATGAACGAGGTTCTGAAAGAATTTTTGCGTAAGTTTGTTATTGTTTACCTAGATGATATTCTAATCTTTAGTAAGACATTGGAGGAGCATATGATGCATATTCGTATGGTATTTGAGAAGCTGAGAGAAGAGAAATTGATGATTAATTTGAAGAAGTGCAGTTTTGTGAAGAAAGAGTTGGTGTATTTGGGCTTTGTAGTTTCAGCAGAAGGTCTAAAAATGGACCCAGAGAAGGTGCAGGCTATCCTTGAATGGTCTACTCTAAGGAGTGCTATTGAGGTAAGCTCTTTTCATGGTCTAGCTAGCTTTTACATAAAATTTATCAGAAATGTTAGTAGTATTTGTGGACCCTTGACTGAAACCATGAGAGGGGATAGAAAAGAGTTTAAGTGGACTAATGGGGCAGAAAAAAGTTTTCAATTGTTAAAACAAAAAGTTATAGAACAACCTATTTTAGCACTTCCAGACTTTAATAAGGTGTTTCAAGTAGATTGTGATGCTAGTGGTACTACAATAAGATCTTTTATGAGCCAAGAAGGTAAACCTATTGCTTATTTCAGTGAGAAGTTAAATGATGCCAAGAGGAAATATTCTATTTATGATCAGGAATTTTATGCTATAGTCCAGGCATTAAAGAAGTGGAGACATTATCTACTCCCTAAGGAGTTTGTTTTGTATACTAATCATCAAGCTTTGCAATATTTGAATAGTCAAGGAAAGTTAAATTAGAGGCATTTGAAATGGGTTGAGTTTTTGTAGAGTTATACATTTGTTTTGAAACACAGGAGTGGAAAGTCTAACAGGGTTGCAGATGCTCTTAGTAGAAGGAGACTATTGTTGACAGAAATGCAGATTGAAGTGGTTGGGTTCAAGGAACTCAAGAATTTGTATCTAGAGGATCCTAATTTTGGTGAAGCTTGGAAAGCTTGTACATAACCTGTTACTCTAGATAGGATGAAATGGTTGGATTTCATCATCTAGGATGATATGCTATTCAGAGGGAGTAAGTTGTGCATTCCAAAAAGTTCTATGAGAGAGAATCTCATCAAAGAGAAGCATAGCGGAGGATTGGCTAGACATTTTGGTCATGATAAAACCCTTGCTTTGGTTAGTGAGAATTATTATTGGCCACAGTTGCAGCAAAATGTGAAGAAGTTTGTACAGAGTTGTAGAGTATGTCAGATGGTGAAAGGAGTGAAGTAGAATATAGGGTTGTATTAGCCATTACCTATACCAGAGAAGCCTTGGGAGGATATCAGCACGGACTTTATTCTTGGTTTACCGAGGACGCAGCAGGGACATAATTCAATTTTTGTGGTGGTTGACAGATTTTCAAAGATGGCACATTTCATTCCCTACAAGAAGACTAATGATGTTGTTCATGTAGCATAATTTTTTTTTAGAGAAGTAGTGAGACTTCATGGTTTGCCAAATACCATAGTTTCAGATCGAGACACTAAGTTCGTTGGATATTTCTGGTGTACATTGTGGAAGAAGTTGAAGAAAGATTTGAAGTTCAATTCATCACATCATCCACAGACTGATGGACAAACAGAGTTGGTGAATAGAAGTTTGGGAAATTTACTAAGATGTTTGGTTGGAGACAAGCCAACAAGATGGGATTTGATTTTACCACAGGCAGAATTTGCATAAAATAACTATGTTAACAGGAGCACTGGTAGATCACCATTCCAGATTGTATATGGTAGCAGTCCTAGAAATGTATCTGAATTGATGAAGATAGATAAAGGAGAAATAAGTAGTGCTGAAGCTGAGGATTTTGCATAACACTTGAAGAACATCCATGGGGAGGTGAGGAAGCACATTACCAAAATGAATGCACAGTATAAGGCTAAGGTAGATGAGAAAAAGAGGTATAAGGAATTTCAGGTTGGGGATGAAGTCATGGTTCATTTGCAGAAGGAGCGGTTTCTAGTTGGTACATATAACAAGCTGAAAATGAAGAAGTTTGGACCATGTAAGATATTGAAGAAACATTATTCAGGAAATGCATATGAGGTAGAATTGCCTACTGAGATAAATATTTCACCAGTGTTTAACATTTCAGATCTGACATAGTATCATGAAGGAGCTGTTGAAGATGAGATCACAGCAGTGTAGTGGAGTATTCCAGCAACTAGTTCAGACACTAAGGAGATTGAAGATATACTGGATAGTCATGTTGGTAGAAGCACAAGAACAGGACATATGAAGAATATCTGGTCAAGTGGAAAGGATGACCTCTTGAAGATTCATCATGGCTGACAAAGAAGGAGGTGGACCATCTTGGTTTTCCTCTGCACACCTGAGTCGTGACAAGGTCACTTCTCAAATTACCTCAAGTGTCTGATACAGGAGCATCCTAGGTGTAAGAGCAATCTTACATCACCCAAAAATATTTATTTGTTTTTGTATTCAATAAGGGCTATCTTGTGTAGAGCTACTATTTATGGAAACTTTCTATTTTTAGTAAGTTGGTCATAAGATCTCAGAATATTCTGATTTTACATGTGGAGGTTCATCTCAGTTGTATCAGCCTGCTGGTAAAGTTTCATTAACAGATCAAGTCTAGCTTTGTAGATATTAAAGATTTTCGGTATTGGCAGTAGGGTACAAAAATTTTGAACTTAGTTTTGAAGGCTTTAGAGGCCCCAGATGAGGTCAAGAATTTTGGTGATGGGTGCTTGCACGAGTCAAGCCTATAGAGCGCTTCATGGTGTTTCTGAATTGGGTCTGTAATAGTCAATCGGAGCAACTGGCGATGACTTATGGTCTTTTGAAGTTGAGTCACCTGAAATGGTGGAAAATAATTTTCTTTCAAAATTTTTGTTTGGGTTTCAAAAGTTATATTGAGCTGACTTTGATGTAATAAATTGTAAAACAAAATAATTCTAAGTTTGGTCGGCCCTTTGGGCTAAATTTTTGGAACATTCTCGGGTGGTGGAAATTGCCTATATAAAGAAGGCCTGTAGTGTTGTCTTAGGAGTTCTAGGTAGTAGATCTAGGTAATAATTTGAGGCTTTTTCCTATAGAATATTGTAAGGGAATTCCCATGTGGCTTTTCATATTGTAATTCTTAAAGTTTGTAATTCCACATTTGTGGAGATAATAAGAAGCCAATTTTTTGTTCTTGCATATTGTTGTTGTTTCTCTATTTCTATTATGTGTTTGTGGTATTAAGGGGAGCATCCTTCATCACCTTATCACCAAGAATCATTTTCTTTCATGTCTATTACAAAAAGGTACCAAGTGAATCAAGGAAAATGACCCCCGGTTGTCTTTAATTAGTTAACCTTAGTTAAGACTCGTCAACAACAAAAGGGAAAAGAACCCATTTTCGATCAATCCCCTAAGAGTGAGTCTGAGGTTTGTTTCGACCCAAAGAGTAATCCTAATGAATTGAGTACCTCTTTAGCACCTTTTTCATCAAATCTGGATATGAGTTATACATTGACTAAACAACAAAAAGAAGCAATGGATCAAACCCTTGATGACATTTACCAATGACATAGGGGTAATATGATGTATGGTGAGTCTTCTTATGATAATCAACTCGACTCACCCCCTATCAACTCATGATATCTAGATGCTCACTAACGAGCTGAGAGACATTATGCACAAACACACCAAGATGCACAGTCACAACACGAAGACCAGAACAACACATCTAGTGAGGCTCGTGTCAATGCAATGTATGCCAATAATTGGTACAAATATTCAAGACCCAACTCTCCACTTAGAACAAGTTCAAGATATGCGCATCAGAGGCTTAAGAGTATTGAAAGAGAGAAACAAGCCTTTTTGGATGATAAAGCCACTAAAGAAGAGAAGTTTAGATGCTTAGAGGAGGAACAACAAGCCTTGATGGATATGGAGAGGAGAGATGCACAAGAAGAACAAGATAGGCTCTTGGCACAACAACTCCATAATCAATATAACAAGAGGGGTACCAATAGTGGGACCAACTCACCCCCATCTACTCCCTCACCAAGTCCAAGAACTAGAAGAAGGTCAAGGACCCCATCAAGAACACCTAGTCCTAGAGGAAGAAGGACTTCTTGGTATTACCATCATAGGAGACAATCACCTCCTAGACTTTCAAGACAGCCCTCCCAACGAGCTCGTCATGGCTCTCAACATGGAGGAAGTAATGCCAACATTGACACTATTGATTTTATGACAATGCAACAAGAACCATCCTTCCAACAATATGTGGAGAAGTATGTGGAACAAAATAAGGATCAGTTCTTGGAAAGTCTAATCAATAAGGGTGCAAAAGTCCCCTACAACTTTGATGTGGACCAAAAGATCAAGAAGCAAAACCCTTCAATCAATGAGATGATTAAGCAGATGCAAAAGACTATGGAAAAAATGATGGCTCCAAAGAATACCTTCAACTTGGACTCCATATGTCCCAATCCCATTAACAAAAGTGTGGTTATGGTAGATTTTCCTAGAAAGGTTGAAATCCCCACATATGACAAATATGATGGTAGTGGTGACCCCCATGACCATGTATGATAGTTCTATATCATGAGCTTTGAATTTCATCATGAGGACTCCTACATTATGAGGTTATTCCTAAGGAGCCTTAAAGGCCAAGCTATGGAGTGGTTTACTAACCTTAACCCTCCCATCAAAACATTCAAAGAACTTGTCCAAAGGTTTGTGCAGCACTTTGCATATAATCTATCAAGGTTGGTCACCATGCTTGATTTGTGCAAGCTAAAACAAAATCAGGGGGAACCCTTTGTGACATTTTTAAAAAGGTGGAGAGGCTTATGCTCCAAATATTCTAGGACTATCCCTAAGGAAGAAAGGATTGATATAATTGTGAGCAATCTAGTGCCAAAATTAAGATATGAAGTTAGAAAAAAGTCTTTAATTCTTTTGACACTATGGTAGAAACTACATGTCGCATCAAGGATGTTCTAAAAGAGAAAGGTATTTTGGCCAAACAAAGTAACAACAACAATGGCCAAAACAATAACAACCACAATAAGGATAAAAATAACTCATATTGGAACAAAAATAAGCAAGTAGTCAATGACAGAGTTGTTGACTCTCCACAACCTAAGGAACAAGGAGTTCTTAATCTATCTAATGCAGTTCAAGCTATGAAGCTGCAGACATCCTTAGATCAACAAGAGCACAAGCCAAAGTATCAAGATAAACCAAAGTCAGGAACGCGACAATTCACTAATCTTGGAGACTCTTATGCAAATATTTTTAAGACCTTGATTGCTCATAATTTGGCACAACCTCAGGATCCTACAAAGTTTCACATACCAGATCCTAAACCTTATTGGTGGAATGAGAAAGCTTACTGTGTATACCACAATGGGATTGGACATGACATTGAAAATTGTTTTAAACTTAAACATCTTGTTCAAGACCTTATTAAGACTAGGAAATTACAAGTTGATGGGCTGACCACAAATGCAGACCACAAGGCCTTTAAGGAGCCCTTGCCTAAGTATGAGAAGGGGGAGACTTCTAAAAACAAGAATGGAAAGGCCGCAATCAATTATACCTATACAACTATAGAAAATGTCATCAATATGCTTGAAGTTGTGCACAATGATGTCAACATGATGAGGGGAAAGGTTCCCTATGGTTATGATGTAAACTCACCTCCCATATTTGATTAAGGACCTATTGTTATGCTTAGAGGTCCTCAATCTCGAAGGTCATCTCAGCCTTTCAATGTTGTTACTAGGAGTCAATCCCAAGGTCCTATTATCATTAGAGGGCCTAATTCTAGAAAATCCAAGCAACCAGTGTCCAAGAATGTTCCTCCCAAGTCTGTAGTTGGTCCTGATGTGAGTTACAACCTTGTTGATCAATTACAACAAATGCCAGCGCAGATTTCCATTTTTGAGCTCTTAGAATTGTCTCCTAGACACAGGCACGTCCTTGAGGATGCCTTGTGAGTAGCTAATGTTCCTAATGACATAGATGTTGATCAATTCTAGAACATAGTCAATCACCTTGCTAGCCCTCATTACCTCACATTTTCTGAAGAGGATGATAAAGCATTAAGCCATCCACACAATTTGGCCCTTCATATCGAGGTCATGATCCACAAAACCCATGTTAGGTGCATGTTAATAGATGGGGGTGCTGGGCTTAATATTTTCTCTTTTAGTCTATTGAAATCTTTGGGATATTATGAGAAAGTAATTGACACTAGGAAGAAGATTACAATTAAAGCCTATGACAAAGTAGAGCGAAGCTCTAAGGGGTTGGTTGTTCTTCCTGTTAGGATCGGTCCTATGGAAAATGACATTTTGTTCTAGATTGTTGATGCCAGACCTTTGGCATATAATATCTTATTGGGTAGGCCATGGATTCATGACATGCAAGTGGTACCATCTACCTACCACCAATGTGTTAAGTTCCCTTACAATGGAGTTGAAGTATGTATACCAGGGGATAGCACATTATTTGTTAATGTGATTTCAGTTGCCTCTCATGTTCCTTTGAATAGAGAGGCTGATAATTTTGATGCTACTCTTGAGCAGTGTAAGAGTAAGTTCAAGTCCATAGACCTTGGCATGGGAGACTATCAAATGGATTCCTTCACAAAAATGCCAATCTCACCTAGGTCTTATGGAAAACCTTCACATGAGAGGAAACCTTCATCCTCGGCTATGACCTTTTTTGGAAAGTTTGTAGAATCCTCAGTACCTATTCATGAGGAAAAAGAGGAGGTAGCCATTAGAGATTGGATTTATAGAGAAGAAAAGTATCAACACAACAAGAATTTTTTGCCATCTCCTAAAGCTTATGGGAGAGGGTATACTTTGGTTAAAAACATGGGCTACCCAGGTCATGGCCCTCTCAGTCGTAGGTTAGATGCTAAGGCTGAACCACTCAACCATGCTCTTTTTGGTCGTAGGACTAAGTCAAAGGTTGGCCTAGGCTTTGATAATGGAAAGAAGAAAAGTATCCCTATCCTAGCTACAATGGATGGTGACAGTGACTCAGATTATACACCCAATCTTCAAAACTAGCAAGACATGACTAATGATTGGGTGCCTTCTACAAATCTCCTTTGGAGGGATTCAGATGACTTAACAACTATAAGCACAAACATAGACACTCGAGAAGGTGATACCCTTCACAATCTCGAAGCTTCTACATCAAGGCATCCCAAGCCTTCTTGGTGTAAACATCCCAGCAGGGATTCAGAAATAGATTTGCAGGAGTTCGAGTGGGACTCTCTTTCAAATGAAATAGTTGATTTAGACATGGATGTTGTCCATACCTATAGTGCTCAACCTGATATGACCAATGAACCTAGTGTAGGACTAGAGGATTGGACTCCTCGAATCACCTTAGTGGATGATGCTTTGTTTGGTAGGATGAGCCCTAATTCAAGTATCTTAGAGGCAGACTTGATAGATCCCAACTATACAATCACTAGAGCTACCCCTTGTAAACTATCATTTGATTAATTGGTCACAACTTTGTCAAGAGCCTCAGCTCCTTACTTTTCATAATGACTACGAGATAGCTTGCTACGTGAATGCTCTTAAACCTATAGTCTCTTCCACCAGTGAACCTACAACAAGTATGACAAAGCTAGATATTTAGTACCTTAGTTGAAAAATAAAAGAAAAGGAAAAAAAGAGAAATGGTTCTGATGGTGAAAACCACTTTGTGGCGGTGTTAGACACCAAAATAGTAAAAATAAAAGACATATCAGAAGGTGAAAACCTCTTTAAGGTGCCTAAGGATGGGGTACTTAATAACCTGCTGAGTTATTTCCAAGACAGGTCATCAGTTCTTATTGAGCCTACACAACCAGTAAATTTGAATACAAAGGAGGCTCCACAAGTGATACATCTAACTCAGTCTCTATCAGTGCAAGAAAAAGAGGCATACACAAAGTTCTTACCAAAGAAGAAAATCATTTTTTCTTGGACATATGCAGACATGCCAGACCTTGACACTAATCTCATTATGTATCACTTACCTATAGCTCCAAGAATCAAACTAGTAAAATAGAAGTTGAGGAAAATGCATCCTCACATAGCTCTCCTTGTGAAGGCTGAATTAGAAAAGCTCTTAGGAGTAGGATTTATTAGAGCTGTCGACTATGCCAAGTGGATCTCAAATATCATTCTAGTTTCAAAGCATGATGAGTCCATTTGTGTATGCACAGACTTTAGAGATCTTAACAAAGATTTCTCAAAGGATGACTTTCCACTCCCTAACATTGAAATGATAGTGGATATGACTACAGGCTATGAGATATACTCTTTAATGGATGGTTTCTCTAGTTATAACCAAATCAAGATAGCTCCTGAGGACCAAGAAAAGATAGCCTTCACATGTGCATGGGGAACCTATTGTTGGAACGTCATGCCATTTGGATTAAAAAAATGTAGGAGCCACATACCAAAGAGCTATGACCACAATATTTCATTATATGATGCATAGAAACATGGAAGATTATGTGGATGATACCCTGGCCAAGTCTAAGAAAAGGGATACACACCTAGAAGATTTGGAAGTAATTCTAGATCGAATGGAGCAGTTTTAATTAAGATTGAATCCAAAAAAGTGTGCATTTGGGGTTACCTCAGGTAAACTTCTAGGATTTATAATTTTAGCTAAAGGAATAGAGGTGGATCTAGAAAAGGTTCAAGCTATATTAGATATGCTACCTCCTAAGAGCATTAGTCAAATGAGAAGTCTTTGAGGATGACTCCAATCCATACGGAGGTTTATTTCACAGCTTGCAGATAGAGCACACCCATTCAACAAGACATTGCATAAGGGAGCCACATGTGCTTGGAATGAGGATTTCCAAAAGAGCTTAGATCAAATAAAACAATACTTGGCTAATCCTCCAATTTTAATGCCTCCTATCCCAGGAAAACCATTAATTTTATACATCTTAGTGACAGAATCTTCCTTGGGGACATTGTTGGCTCAACTTGATTATACTAGGAAGGAAAGAGCCATCTACTACATTAGTCATACTCTAGAATCTTATGAGATCAATTATAATAGTATTGAAAAGTCTTGTCTTGCGGTAGTGTTTGCTTCTTAAAAATTGTGACACTACATGCTTGCCCATACTATACATCTTGTTGCAAAAATTGATCCTCTTAAGTATTTTCTTGGTAAGGCTGCTCTCAGGTAGACTTGCTAAGTGGATGATGGTTTTGTTAGAATTTGATATAGAGTACATTAAGCGTAAGGCTATAAAGGGGCAAGCTATTGTAGATCAACTTGTTGATTTCCCAGTCAAGGATAGCATGCATATTCAAGTAGAGTTCCCAGATGAGCATATAATGTACATGACCACACGTACTTGGAAAATGTTCTTTGATGGTTCAAATATGCAAAATAGATCAGGAGCTGGAGTATTGTTTATTTCTCCTCATGGGTACAACATACCTAAGTCTTACAAACTTTTGTTCCCATGCACAAATAATATTGTAGAATATGAGGCTCTAACCAATGGACTTAAGATGGCTATAGAGTGGAATATAACAAAGTTACATGTCTTTGGGGATTTGCAATTAATTATCAATCAAGTAAATGAAGTGTACCAAAGTATGGATGATAAGCTGATACCTTACAAAAAGATGGTTGATTCATTGCAATGTTACTTCACTTTTGTGACATTTCAATAGATCCATAGAGAAGAAAACAAGGCTGCAGATGCTATGGCTACCCAAGCTTCACTCCTTCAGTTGGAACAACACGAATCAAGATTTGAATTCCTGGTGGAAGAGCTACACCATCCCATCTTTGACTCCTCTGAAAGCCATGTCATTTGCACCTTGATCACCCATGAGTCTTCCTATTATGGTGCTATCTATTCATACCTTCGTCATGGCATCATTCCTGAATCATTTAACTGATCTAAAAGAAGAAACCTTGTCTGTAGTGCCTGTCACCACACCCTTATCTCTGGTGATCTATATAGGAGGGGTTTAGATGGGATACTTCTTAGGTTCTTGGAAAAGGAGGAATCTAACCAAGCGTTAGCAGACATCCATGAGGGTATTTTTGGTGGACATTCCAATTATCTTTCCATGGCCTGAAGGTTGCTTAGGGTGGGGTAATATTGGCCCACAATGCAGATGGATGCTATAGCTTTTGTCAAATCATGTGAAAAGTGTCAAAAACATGGAAACCTGATTCATGCTCTAGGTAGGGAGCTTATTCTATCTATATCTCATTGGCCATTTCAGTGCTGGGCCTTTGACCTTATTGGGAAAATTAATCCCAACTCATCAAGTGGACACAAGTTCATTATTACCGCTACTGATTATTTCACAAAATGGGTAGAAGTTGTCCCACTTTCTGTTGCCTCAGGTAAGACAGTTTCATTATTTATTCTAAATCACATCATCTTTCAATTTGGAGTACCTTCTAAGATCATCACAGACAATGGAGGTCATTTCAAAAACAAGGACCTAAAACACCTCTACAAAAAATTTAAGATCAAACAAGGAAATGGACAAGTAGAGGCTTCCAATAAGACCATTCTTAAGATTCTCCATAGAACAATTCACAAGAATGGTAGAGACTGGCACTTACAAATCAATCCAACCTTATGGGCTTACAAAATGAGTATTTGTACTCCCACAGGGGCTACTCCTTTTTCCCTCACTTATGGCACTGAAGCAGTGTTACCTTTAGAGGTAGAGATCCCTTCACTCAAAGCCTTTCTCAAAGGTTTAGTGATAGATGAAGATTACCGTGCCATGAGACTAAAAGAATTAGAACTTCTAGATGAGAAGCGCAAGGCGTCATTTGATCATATAAGAGTGTATCAGAAGTGTATGTCAAAGGCATTCAACAAGAAGGTTCACCCTTGAGAGTTTCAAGTAGGTGATCTTGTTTTGCGAGAGAATCCTAAGAACCAACAAAATAGGGAGAAAAAGGGAAAATTTGAACCTAATTGGCTTGGACCATATGTCATTATTGCTGCTTTTGGGATAGGTCCTTATTTGTTAACTGATGAGGAGGGAGAACAACTCCCTGATCCCATCAATGTTTTGCACCTCAAGAAGTTCTATCCATGATGCCTATTATGTCTGGGGCCGTCCTTTGTACATACTTATTGATCCTAAAAAAAATACCAAAAAAAAATTCATATATGATGATGAAAAAATCCTAAAAAGCATAAAAAGTCCTAAAAAAATACAAAAAAATTAAAAATTAAAAAAAATTTAAAAAAAATAAAAAGAGTGCCTTGGTGAAAAGCTGGAAACAGGCACCTTGGTAGCAAAAATCCAAAAAAATGAAAAAAGAAAAAAAATTGCAATAAAATCCAAGTGGTGAAAACCAGGAAACAGGCGCTGCTTGCAGCCTTTGCACCCTTGTCTTTTAGCATGCACTCTAGACACTTAGCCATTCTCCCTCATGCCTTGACCTTATTTGACTTGGTCTAGAATTGGTCTTTATTTTGTCTAGGGGGAATAACTGTTAGCATAAGTCCTTTAGGTGTGTTTGTCTCTTGAGGCATTTCACAACAGGTGTTTTTCAACACCTCCCCAATTGTGTTTTTCAACACTACCCTTGTGTTGAGTGTTTCTTAACACTTATCAGATATCCTACCCATAGTCTAGTATGATGTGATATTCCTCACTGAGTAGATGTGATACTCAAAGTGTGACTCTATGACCTACACACACGCACTTAAACACTCAACTCGATTGAGATATGTTGACTTTATTTTTCTTTGTGTGCTATCTATAAGGATTTCTTTGATGAGTGGTCTCTCCTTGAGAAGTTTTCAATGATGCATAGCTAGATGACTGAGGGAATGAGAACATGTTTTATTTCTTTATCTTCTTGTGGGTATATCTCGTTGATCCTAACTATCATGAGCCATTATGTTGGTCTTACTTGACACTTAGGACCTACAAGGTATTATCCTTGACTATTTTGCAAGTGCATACTTCTAGCTATCTTGACTTTCTTGTGTCTTGATACAAGTATAATCTTGCCATATCAAATTTAGGTAATCTCACTGCGTTAGTCATCTTGACCTACATGTCTTTGATGCCTAGGTAGGATTTCCATATTCCTATCTTATATAGATCATATTCAGATCTACATAGTTATACTAGTGTCCATTGTATAATCTTACGACGCTACCAATAACACTCGATGATGATAATTAGATGTCTATAAATGTTGTGACCTTGCAAGTCAACCACTTTTCATAGTAGCTTGCATTTTAGGTTCATGTTAGTCTAGTTTTGCACTTTGCATATGGAGAGAGCTCTCCTTTTCATCATTCATAGATTAGTTGGATAACTGTGCTCACCTTTTTCTTCTTCTTGACCATATCTTTCACTCCTTATCTTTCATATCACATCCTTGACCTTATAGAGCATTTTGACTTTTTTGACCAAATTTCAAAACCCCTTAGAATTGTGCAAAAATTGCACCCCTAGCTAATTTCGACGTCCTAGATCCATTTTCAGACTTAAAATCCAAATCTGAGGTCATCTTGATAGTCAAAATAATATTTCAAAATTTTCTCTTTCTTCTATGTAGTTGACTGACCTCTTGAGGCATAATTCTTTGATCTTTGATAGAATTTCTTCCTTTTCATGTCTTTCAAACTTCTAGTATTCCATTCACCCCTTTTCTTTTCTTCTAATTCATCATTGGGGCATGTTTTCACTGCCTAATGGTTATCCTGTTATCATTTATCATTGATTATGATTTCATTACGATTTGATCACCTTTTATCAATCTCTTGTTCTCCTCTACCTGATTTCAATTTCGATTCTGAGGGGGTAGTACCTATTGGATTTAATCCTTGATTTTCTTGATTCAGCTATCTTTTTATGAGCTTTCTCTCAGCTTTGGATGTGATCCCAAAATGAACTCATGTCAAGAATTTTTTGTTTATTTTTGTCCGGGCATGTTCCAAAAATGAAAACACATCTAAGTTGTTTTGTCATCCCAAAATGAACTCACATTCCAGCTTCTTTGACCACATGTGTTCCCAAAATGATCACACATTAGTCAAAGAGTGGAAAATGTATGCACCCTAAAATGGTTGCCTAGAATTTGGGCCCCCATTCAGCAATTTATCAAATCCCTGAATCAATATTTTCAAAAATCAACATTTTTCAATTATATCAATTTCCTTGATCAAATCCTATTTCATCATTTTTGATTATTTGCCTTGGGCTAACCATTTTATCCTAAAGTCTTTATTTGATTAAAAGGAATATTTCCTCCCCTTTTAATAAATAAAAAGCCCCAACTTTTCCTCTTATCCTAAGTTGCACAAATAAAGTATTATTCTTATTTTATAAAAAGGGAAAAAACACTTTTTGTCTCATATGGACACAAAAGTCAACTCTTATTTTCTCATTTAAGGATATTTATGCACATCGATTGCTCCTCTTTCAACCTCCACCATTGATTAAGTCTTTTGCCTCTTAATCTCCATGGTCTATTCCTTTTCATTTCTTATAAAAGGAGAGTTCTCTTCCTCATTTAGAATCAATCTCTTTTATGTTAATGTTATGCTGCAGGTTTTCTAGGTCATCTTGGAGCTTTTGAAGACATTCTTGCATCAAGCTTTTTTGGAGACCATTGTTACATCACATTTACATGCTTTCATAATTTCATTTCTTGCATTGTCATGGCATTCATAGCTTCATTCTTAGCTTAGTTTCCTTTATGCAATAGATTAATCTCACATAGTCTAAATATGAAGGATTTGTAACATTTTTTCTTTCCTTTCATAGATTAGTTGCATTGCCCTTTCCATTTCCATACACTAGCTTCCATCTCTCATTCTCATAGATTAGCTTGCATTGCATTGCATTTCATTTGATTCTTTGAGATATTGGCATTCTTGTCCTTGTCTTAACTTGAATCTCTCATTGTGTGGTTGACTAGCAAGGTCATAAATTTATTAGCTCTAGTTGAGAGCAATTTCACAATCCTGCAACTTCATACATAGAGAGCTCTAGGTTTCTATTGAAGGTTTCCCTTCCATGGATTTTCTTTGATGCAATGACTTAGAGAAGTGCACTACTTTTGTGTATACAAGGACCCATAGGAAATCCCTATGACCCCTTTTGACACATTGGAATTCTCAAGTGTGCCTTAAGGGGTCTTAGGACCCCTTTGGACACACTTGAGCATTCAAATGCGTCAAAAGGGGTCATGGGGACTCACAGGGGCTCCTAATATGCCTTAGCACAAGTTAAGACCCATAGAAAGTCCCTATCACCCCTTTTGACACATTAAAAATCTCAAGTGTATCTTAAGGGGTCCTAGGAGCCCTTCAGACACACTTGAGCATTCCAATGTGTTAAAAGGGGTCATAGGGACACCCTAGGGGTTGCAATACATTTTTTCAAGTGTTAGGACCCCTAGGAAGTCCCTATGACCCATTTTGACACATCATAATACTCAAGTGTGTCTTAAAGGGTCCTAGGACCTCTTCGGACACACTTGAGTGTTCCAATGTGTCAAAAGGGGTCACGAGGACTCCCTAGGGGTCCTAGTATGCATTATGATATGTTAGGACCCCTAAGAAGTCTCAATGACCCCTTTTGACACATTGGAATGCTCAAGTGTGTCTTAAGGAGTCCAAGGACCCCTTCAGACAAACTTGAGCATTCAAATGTGTCAATAGAGGTCATGGGGACTCCCTAGGGGTCCTAGTACACCTTACCATGTGTCAGAACTCTTAGTAAGTCCCCATGACACCTTTTGACACATTGTAATGCTCAAGTGTATCTTAAGGGGTCCTAGGACCCCTTCAAAAACACTTGTGAGTTAAAATGTGTCAAAAGAGGTCATGGGGACTCCCTAGGGGTCCTGATACACTTTATCACGTATTAGTACCCCTAGAAAGTCTCATGACCCCTTTTGACACATTAGAATAGTCAAGCATATTTCAAGGGGTCGTAGGACCCCTTCGAACACACTTGAGTGTTCAAATGTGTTAAAAGTGGTCATGGGGACTCCCTAGGGGTCCTAATATGCCTTATCAGTTGTTAGCACCCCCAAAAAGTCACCATGACTCCTTTGACACATTATAATGCTCAAGTGTGTTTCAAGGAATCCTAGGACCCCTTCAGACACACTTGAGTGTTTAAATGTGTCCAAAGGGGTCATGGGGACTAACTAGGGGTCATATTACACATTATCACATGTTAGGAACCCTAGGAAGTCTCTATGACCCCTTTTGACACATTGGAATGATCAAGTGTGTTTTAAGGGGTCTTAGGACCCCTTTATAGACACTTGAGCATTCAAATGTGTCAAAAGAGGTCATGGGCACTCCCTAGGGGTCCTAGTATGCCTTATCACATGTTAGGACCCCTAGGAAGTCCCCATGACCCCTTTTGACCCATTGGAATGCTCAAGTGTATCTTAAGGGGTCCTAGGACCCCTTTAGACACACTTGAGCATTCAAATTTGTCAAAAGGGGTCATAGGGACTCTCTAGGGGTCCTAGTACACCTTATCACTCGTTAGGATCCCTAGGAATACCCTTTGACCCCTTTTGACACATTGGAATGCTCAAGTGAGTCGTAAGAGGTCCTAGGATCCCTTTGGACACACATGAGCATTCCAATGTGTCAAAAGAGGTCATGGAAACTCTCTAGGGGTCCTAATATGCCTTATCATGTGTTAGGATCCCTAAGAAGTTCCTATGACCCCTTTTGACACATTCGAATGGTCAAGTGTGTCTTAAGGGGTCCTAAGATCCCTTCGGACACACTTGAGCATTCCAATATGTCAAAATGGGTCATGGGGACTCCATAGGGGTCCTATTATTGTTTATCAGATGTTAGGACCCTTAGGAAGTCACAATGACCCCTTTTGACACATTAGAATGCTCAAGTGTGTCATAAGGGGTCCTAGGAGCCTTTCGAACACACTTGAGCATTCAAATGTATCAAATGGGGTCATGGGGACTCCCTAGAGGTCCTATTATGTCATATCACGTGTTAGGACCCCTAGGAAGTCCCCATGACCCCTTTTGACACATTGGAATGCTCAAGTGTGTCTGAAGGGGTCCTAGTCCTAGGACCCCTTCAAACACACTTGACCATTCAAATGTGTCAAAAGGGGTTATTGGGACTTCCTAGAGGTCTTAGTATGTTTTATCACGTGTTAGGACCCCTAGAAAGTCCCAATGACCCCTTTTGACACATTGGAATACTCAAGTGTGTCTTAAGGGGTCCTAGGTCCCCTTCAGAGACACTTGAGTGTTCTAATGTTTCAAAAGGGTTCATTTGGACTCCATAGGTGTCCTAGTATGCCTTATCATGTGTTAGGACCCTTAGCAAGTCACAATGACCCCTTTTGATGCTTTAGAATGCTCAAGTGTGTCTTAAGGGGTCCTAAGACCCCTTTGGAGACACTTGAGCATTCAAATGTGTCAAAAGGGGTCATGCGGACTCCCTAGGGGTCCTAGAACACCTTATCATGTGTTAGGACCCCTAGGAAGTCCTTATGACCCATTTTGACACATTCGAATGCTCAAGTGTCTCTTAATGGATCTTAGCACCCACTCAGACACACTTGAGAATTCAAATGTGTCAAAAGTGGTCACAGAGACTCGCTAGGGGTTCTAGTATGCCCTATCACACGTTAGGTCCCCTAGAAAGTCCTTATGACCCCTTTTCACAAATTGGAATACTCAAGTGTGTCTTAAAGGGTCCTAGGACCCTTTCAGACACACTTGAGCATTTCAATGTGTCAAAAGGGGTTATGGGGACTCCCTAGGGGTCCTAATACATGTTAGGACCCCTAGGAAGTCCCAATGACCCCTTTTGACACATTGGAATTCTCAAGTGTGTATTAAGGGGTCCTAGGACTGCTTGAGACACACTTGAGCATTCCAATGTGTCAAAAGGGGTAATTAAGACTCTCTAGGGGTCCTAGTACACATTATCATATGTTAGGCCCACTAGGAAGTCTCAATGACCCCTTCTAACACATTGTAATGCTCAAGTGTGTCTTCAAGGGTCCAAGGACCCCTTCAGATACACTTGAGTGTTCAAATGTCTCAAAAGTGGTAATGGGGACTCCCTAGGGGTCCTAGTATGCCTTTTCATCTGTTAGGACCCCTATGAAATCCCCATGATGCCTTTTCACACATCAGAACACTCAAGTATGTCTTAAGGGGTCCTAGGACTCCTTCAGACACACTTGAGGATTCAAATGTGTCAAAATAGGTCATGGGGACTTGCTAGGGGTCCTAGTATGCCCTATCATGTGTTACAACCCCTAAGAAGAACATATGACACCTTTCGACACATTAGAATGCTCAAGTGTGTCTTAAGGGGTCTTAAGACCCTTTCAAACAAACTTGAGCATTCAAATGTGTCAAAAGAGGTCATGGGGACTCCATAGGGGTCCTCGTACACCTTATCATGTGTTAGGACCCCTAGGAAGTCCCCATGACCCCTTTTGACACATTGGAATGTTCAAGTGTGTCTTAAGGGGTCCTAGGATGCCTTCAGACACACGTGAGTGTTCAAATGTGTCAAAATAGGTCATAGGGACTCCCTAGAATTCCTACTATGCCTTATCTCATGTTAGGACCCCTAGGAAGTCCCCATGACCCCTTTTGACACATTCGTATGCTCAAGTGTGTCTTATGGGGTCCTGGGACCCCTTCGAACACACTTGAGCATTCCAATATGTCAAAAGAGGTCATGGGGACTCCCTTCTGATCCTAGTAACCCTTATCACTTGCTAGGACCCCTAAGAATTCCCCATGACACCATTTGATGTATTGGAAAGCTCAAGTGTGTCTTAAGGGGCTTTATGACCCCTTCAAACACACTTAAGAATTCAAATGTGTCAAAAGAGGTCATGGGGACTCCTTAGGGTTCATAGTATGCCTTACAATGTGTTAGGACCCCTAGGAAGACCCAATTACCCCTTTTGACACTATGGAATGCTCAAGTGTGTCTTAAGGGGTCCCAAAACCCCTTCAGATGCACTTGAGCATTCAAATGTTTCAAAAGAGGTCATGGAAACTCTCTAGGGTACCTAGTACTCCTTATCATGCGTTAGGCCCCTAAGAAGTCCTTATGACCTCTTTTGACACATTGGAATGCTCAAGTGTTTCTTAAGAGGTCTTAGTATGCCTTATCATGTGTTAGGACCCATAGAAGTCCCCATGAACCCTTTTGACACATTGAAATGGTCAATTGTGTCTTAAGGAGTCCTAGGACCCCTTTGGACACACTTGAGCATTCAAATGTGTCAAAAGAGGTCATGAGGACTCACTAGGGGTCCTAGTATGTCTTATCATGTGTTAGGAGCCCTAGGAAATCTCAATGACCCCTTTTGACACATTTGAATGCTCAAGTGTGTCTTAAGGAGTCCTAGGACCCCCTCAGACACACTTGATATTTCAAATGTGTCAAAAGGGGTCATGGGGACTCACTAGGGTTCCTAATATGCCTTATCATGGGTTAAGACCCTATGAAGTCCCCATCATCACTTTTGATACATTAAAATGTTCAAGTGTGTCTTTAGGGGTCTTAGGACCCTTTCAAACACTTGAGTGTTCAAATGTGTCAAAAGGGGTCATGGGGACATGCTAGGGGTCGTAGTACACCTTATCACATGTTAAAACCCCTAAAAAGTCCCTATGACCACTTTTGACACATTAGAATTCTCAAGTATGTCTTAAGGGGTCTTAGGACCCCTTCAGATACACTTAAGAATTCAAATGTGTCAAAAGAGGTCATGGGGACTCCCTAGCGGTCCTAGTATGCCTTATCATGCGTTAGGACCCCTAGGAAGACCCAATGAACCCTTTTACCACTTTAGCATGCTAAAGTGTGTCTTAAAGGGTTCTAAAACCCCTTCAAACACACTAGAGAAATCAAATGTGTCAAAAGAGATCATCGGGACTCCCTAGGGGTCCTAGTAGGCCTTATCATGCATTAGGACCCTTAGGAAGTCCCTATGACCCCTTTTGATACAATGGAACGCTCAAGTGTTTCTTAAGGGGTCTTAGGACCCCTTCGGACACACTTGAGCATTAAAATGGGTCAAAAAAGGTCATGGGGACTCCCTAGGGGTCCTAGTACGCCTTATCATACATTAGGACCCCTAGGAAGTCCCTATGACCCCTTTTGACACATTAGAATGCTCAAATATATCTTCAGGAGTCCTAGCACCCCTTTGGACACACTTGAGCATTAAAATGTGTCCAAAGAGGTCATGGGGACTCCCTAGGGGTCCTATTATGTCTTATCATGTGTTAAGACACCTAGGATGTCCCCATGACCCCTTTGACACATTGGAAATACTCAACTCTATCTTAACAAGTCCTAGGACCCCTTTAGACACACTTGAGCCTTCAAATGTTTCAAAAGAGGTCGCAGGGACTCCCTAGGGGTCCTAGTATGCCTTATCATTGGTTAGGACCTCTAGCAAGTCTTCATGACCCCTTTTGATACACTTGAGAGTTCAAATGTGTCAAAAGGGGTCGTGGGGACTCCCTAGGCATCCTAGTATGCATTATCACGTGTTAGGACCCTTAGGAAGTCCCTATGACTCCTTTTCACACATTGGAATGCTCAAGTGTGTCTTAAGGAGTCCTAGGACCCCTTCAGACACACTTGAGCATTCCAATATGTCAAAAATGGTGATGGGGACTCCCTAGGGGTCTCAATAGACCTTATCACCCATTAGGACCCTTGGAAAGTCCCCATAACCTCTTTTGACACATTGGAAATCTCAAGTGTGTCTTAAGCGATATTAGGAGCCCTCCAGACACACTTGAGCATTCAAATGTGTCAAAAGAGGTCATGGGGACTAGAGGTCCTAGTACGCCTTATGATGCATTAGGACCCCTAGGAAATCCCCATGACCTCTTTTGACACATTGGAATGCTCAAGTGTTTCTTAAGGGGTTCTAGGACCCCTTCGGACACACTTGAGTGTTCAAATGTGTCAAAAGAGGTCATGCAGACTCCCTCAGGGTCCTAGTATGCCTTATAATGCATTAGGACCCTTATGAAGTCCCCATGACCCCTTTTGAGACATTGGAATGGTCAAGTATGTCTTGACGGGTCCTTGGACCCCATCGGACACACTTGGGCATTCAAATGTGTTAAAAGGAGTCATGGGTACTGCAAAGGGGTCTTAATATGCACTATCACATGTTAAGACCCCTAGAAAGTCCCCATGACCCCTTTTGACACATTTGAATGCTCAAGTGTGTCTTAAGGGGTCCTAAGACCCCTTTTGACACACTTGAGCATTCAAATGTGTCAAAAGGGGTCATAGGGACTCCCTAGGGGTCCTAGTACATCTTATCACATGTTAGTACCCTTAGAAAGTCTCCATGACCACTTTTAAAATATTGGAATGCTCAAGTGTGTCTTAAAGGGTCCTAGGAGCCCTTCTGACACATTTGAGTGTTCAAATGTGTCAAAAGGGGTCATTGGGACTTGCTAGGAGTCCTAGTACACCTTATCAAGTGTTAGGACCCTTTGAAAGTCCATATGACCACTTTTGACAAAGTGGAATGCTTAATTATATCTTAAGGGGTCTTAGGATCCCTTTGGAAACACTTGAGCATTTAAATGTCACAAAAGAGGTCATGGGGACTCCCTAGGGGTCCTAGTAGGCCTTATCATGTGTTAGGACCCCTAGGAAGTCCCTATGACCCATTTTGACACATTGGAATGCTCAAGTGAGTTGTAAAGAGTCGTAGGACCCCTTTGGTCACACTTGAGTAGTCCAATGTGTCAAAATGGGTAATGGAAACTCCCTAGGGGTCCTAGTATGCATTATCACATGTTAGGACCCCTAGGAAGTCCCTATGGCCCTTTTTGACACATTGGAATGGTCAAGTGTGTCTTAAGGGGACCTAGGACCCCTTCAGACACACTTTAGCATTCTAATGTGTCAAAAAGGGTCATGGGGACTCCATAGGGGTCCTAGTAGGCCTTATCAAGTGTTAGGACCCTTGGGAAGTCACAATCACCCCTTTTGACACACTAGAATACTAAAGTGTGTCTTAAGGGGTCGTAGGACCCCTTCGGACACACTTGAGCATTCAAATGTGTCAAAAGGGGTCATGGGGACTCTCTAGAGGTCCTAGTATGTCTTATCATGTGTTAGGTCCCTTAGAAAGTCCCCATAACCCATTTTGACACATTGGAATGCTCAAGTGTGTCTTAATGGGTTCTAGGACATCTACAAATACACTTGACCATTCAAATGTGTCAACAGGGGTAATCAGGACTCGCTAGGTGTCCTATTATACTTTATCACACGTTACTTCCCCTAGAAGTCCCTATGACCCCTTTTGACACATTGGAATGCTCAAGTGTGTCTTAAGGGGTCTTACAACCCATTCAGACACACTTGAGCATTCAAATGTGTCAAAAGGGGTCATGGGGACTCGCTAGGTGTCCTAGTATGCCTTATCATATGTTAGGGCCCCTAGAAAGTCCCTATGACCCCTTTTGAAATATTGCAATGCTCAAGTGTATCTTAAGGGGTCCTAGGACCCCTTCAGACTCATTTGAGCATTAAAATGTGTCAAAAAGGGTCATCAGGACTCACTAGGGGTCCTAGAATGCTTTATCATGTGTTAGGACCCATAGGAAGTCCCTATAACCCATTTTGACATATTGGACTGCTAAAGTTTGTCTTAAGGGGTCTTAGACCCCTTTTGACAAACTTGAGCATTCAAATGTTTCAAAAGAGATCATAGGGAATCCCTAGGGGTCCTAGTATGCATTATCACGTTTTAGGACCCCTAGGAAGTCCCCATGACCCCTTTTGACACATTGGAATGTTCAAGTCTATCTTAAGGGGTCCTAGGACCCCGTCAGACATAGTTGAGTGTTCCAATGTGTCAAAATAGGCCATGGGGAATCCCTAGGGGTCCTAGTATGTCTTATCATGTGTTAGGACCCTTAAGAAATCCCCATGACCCCTTTTGACACATTAGAATGCTCAAGTGTGTCTTAAGGTTTCCTAGAACCCTGTCAAACACAATTGAGCGGGAAAATGTGTAAAAAGGGATAATGGGGACTCCCTAGGGTTCCTAGTACACCTTATCATGTGCTAGGACCCCTAGGAATTCCCCATGACCACTTTTGACAAATTGGAATGCTGAAGTGTATCTTTAGGGGTCCTAGGACCCTTTCAGACACACTTGAGCATTCTAATGTGTCAAAAGGAGTCTTAGGAACTTAATATGGGTCCTAATGCATGATAAGGTGTACTAGGACCCCTAAAGAGTCTACATGACCCCTTTTGACACATTTTAACTCCTAAGTGTGTCTGAACGGGTCCTACGACCCCTTGAGACAAACTTGATTGTTCAAATGCATCAAAAGGGGTCATGGGGACTCCCTAGGGGGCCTAATATGCCTAATCACATGTTAAGACTCTTGTGAAGTCCCCATTACCCGTTTTGACACATTGGAATGCTCAAGTGTCTTAATGGGTCTTAGGACACATTCAGACACACTTTAGCATTCAAATGTGTCAAAAGTGGTCAGTGGGATTCGCTAGGGGTCCTAGTATGCTTTATCATGCGTTAGGACCCCTAGGAAGTCCCTATGACCCCTTTTCACACATTTGAATTCTCATGTGTGTCTTATAGCATCCTAAGACCCTTTCAGACACACTTGAGCATTCCAATGTGTTAGAAGGCTTTATGGGGACTCCCTAGGGGTCGTAATACATGTTAGGACCCCTAGGAAGTCCTAATGACCCCTTTTGAAATATTTGAATTCTCAAGTGTGTATTAAAGGGTCTTAGGATTGGCTGAGACACACTTGACAATTCCAATGTGTCAAAATGGGTAATGGAGACTCCCTACGGGTTCTATTACACATTATCACGAGTTAGGACCCCTAGGAAGTCCCAATGACCCCTTTTGACACATTGCAATGCTCAAGTTTGTCTTTAGGGGTCCAAGGACCCATTCGGGGATACTTGAGTGTTCAAATGTCTCAAAAGTGGTCATGGGGACTCCCTAGGGGTTCTAATATGTCTTATCATGTTTTAGGACCCCTAGAAAGTCCCCATGACCCCTTTTGACACATTAGAACACTCAAGTCTCTTTTAAGAGGGTCCTAGGACCCCTTCGGACCCACTTGAGGATTCAAATGTGTCAAAATAGGTCATGAGAAATCGCTAGGGGTCCTTGTATGTCTTATCATGCATTACAACCTCTAAGAAGTCCCTATGAACCCTTTTGACACATTGGAGTGCTCAAGTGCGTCTTAAGGGGTCTTAGGACCCTTTCAGACAAACTTGAGTGTTCAAATGTGTCAAAAGAGGTCATGGGTACTCTATAGGGGTCCTCATATGCCTTATCACATGTTAGGACACTTAGGAAGTCCTGATGACCCCTTTTGACATGTTGGAATGTTCAACTGTGTCTTAAGGGGTCCTAGGAAGCCTTTGAAAACATTTGAGTGATCAAATGTGTCAAAATAGGTCATGGTGATTCCCTAGGGTTCCTACTATGTCTTATCATGTGTTAGGACCCCTAGGAAGTTCCCATGACCCCTTTTGACACATTTAAATGCTCAAGTGTGTCTTATGGGGTCCTAGGAACCCTTCAGACACACTTGAGCATTCCAATGTGTCAAAAGGGGTCATGGGGACTCCCTTCTAGTCCTAGTAGACCTAATCACTTGCTAAGACCCCTAGGAATTACCCATGACCCCATTTGACACATTGGAATGCTCAAGTGTGTCTTAAGGGGTTGTAGGACCCCTTTGGACACACTTGAGCATTCAAATGTGTGAAAAGGCATCATGGGGACTTGCTGGGGGTCCTAGTATTCCTTACCACGTGTTAAAACCCCTAGGAAGTCTCAATGACCACTTTTGACACATTGGAATGCTCAAGTGTGTCTTAAGGGGCCTTATGACCCCTTCGGACACACTTAAGAATTCAAATGTATCAAAAGAGGTCATGGGGACTCCCTAGGGGTCCTAGTATGCCTTATCATGTGTTAGGACCCATAGGAAGACCTAATTACCCCTTTTGACACTTTGGAATGCTCAAGTGTGTCTTAAGTGGTCCTAGAACCCCTTTGAACACACTTGAGCATTCAAATGTGCCAAAAGAGGTCATGGGGACTCCCTAGGGTATCTAGTACTCCTTATCATGTGTTAGGACACCTAAGAAGTCCCTATGACCCCTTTTGACACATTCAAAGGCTCAAGTGTTTCTTAAGGTGTCCTAGTATGCCTTATCATGTGTTAGGACCCCTAGGAAGTCCCCGTGACCCCTTTTAACACATTGAAAAAGTCAATTGTGTCTTAAGAAATCCTAGGACCCCTTTGGACACACTCAAACTTTCAAACTTGTCAAAAGAAGTCATGGAGACTCACTAGGGGTCCTAGTACACCTTATCATGCGTTAGAAACCATAGGAAGTCCCTAAGATGCCTTTTGACACATTGGAATGCTCAAGTGTGTCCAAAAGAATCTTAGGACCCCTTAAGACACACTTGAGCATTCCAATGTGTCAAATGGGGTCATGGGTGATACCTAGGGGTCCTAGCACATGATAAGGCATACTAGGACTGCATGGGAGTCCCCACAACCCCTTTTGACACATTGGAATGATCAAGAGTGTCTTAAGGGGCCCTATGACCCCTTCGGACACACTTAATAATTCAAATGTGTTAGGACCCCTAAGAAGTCCCTATGACCCCTTTTGACACATTGGAATGCTCAAGTGTTTTTTAAGGGGTCCTAGTATGCCTTATCATGCGTTAGGACCCCTAGGAATCCCCATGAACCCTTTTCACACATTGGAATGGTCAATTCTATCTTAAAGAGTTCTAGGACCCCTTTGGACACACTTGAGCATTAAAATGTGTCAAAAGAGGTCATGGGGACTCACTAGGGGTACTAATACACCTTATCACGCGTTAGGACCCCTAGGAAGTCACATGACCCCTTTTGACACATTCGAATGCTCAAGTGTGTCTTAAGGGGTCCTAGGACCCCTTAAGACACACTTAACCATTCGAATATGTCAAAAGGGGTCATGGGGACTCCCTAGCAGTCCTCCTATGCCTTATCACATGCTAGGACCCCTAGGAACTCCCCATTACCCCTTTTGAAAAAATGGAATGCTCAAGTGTGTCTTAAGGGTTCTTAGGACCCCTTGAGACATAGTTGAGTGTTCAAATGCATCAAAATAGGTCACCCAGACTCCCTAGGCATCCTAGTATGCCTTATCATGTGTTAGGACCCTTAGGAAATCCCTATGACCCCTTTTGCCACATTTGAACTCTCAAGTGTGTCTTAAGGGTTTCAAGGACCCCTTAAGACACACTTGAGCATTTAAATCTATAAAAAGGGGCCATGGTGACTCCCTAGCCTTCCTAGTACACCCTATCACATGTTAGGACCCCTACAAATTCCCTATGACCCCTTTTGAAACATTGGAATGCTCAAGTGTGTCTTAAGGGGTCCTAGGACCCCTTTGGACACACTTGACCATTCCAATGTTTCAAAAGGGGTCTTAAGGAATTCCTATGGGTCCTAACGCATGATAAGGTGTACTAGGACCCCTAGGGAGTCCCCATGACCCATTTTGACAAATTTGAACTCTCAAGTGTGTTTGAAGGAGACCTAGGACCCCTTCAGACACACTTAAGGGTTCAAATGTGTCAAAAGGAGTCATGGGGACTCACTAGGGTGCCTAATATACCTTATCACAGGTTCAGACCCCTATGAAGTCTTTATTACCCCTTTTGACACATTGGAATGCTCAAGTGTTTCTTAAGGGGTCTTAGGACCCCTTCAGACACTTGAGCATTCAAATGTGTCAAAAGGAGTCATGGAGACATGCTAGGGGTCGTAGTACACCTTATCACATGTTAAAACCCCTAGGAAGTCTCTATGACCACTTTTGACACATTGGAATACTCAAGTATTTCTTAAGGGGTCTTAGGACCCCCTTAGACACACTTAAGAATTCAAATGTGTCAAAAGAGGTCATGGGGACTCCCTAAGAGTCCTAATATCCCTTACCACATGTTAGGACCCCTGGGAAGACCCAATTAACCCTTTTGACACTTTCAAATGCTGAAGTTTGTCTTAAGGGGTTCTAGAACCCCTTTGAACACACTTGAGAGTTCAAATGTGTCAAAAGAGATCATCGAGACTCCCTAGCGGTCCTAGTAGGCCTTATCATGTGTTAGGATCCCTAGGAAGTCTCAATGACCCATTTTGACACATTGGAATGCTCAAGTGTTTCTTAAGGAGTCTTAGGACCCCTTCGGACACACTTGAGCATTCAAATGTGTCAAAAGAGGTCACGAGGACTCCCTAGGGGTCCTACTATGCCTTATCATATGTTAGGACCCCTAGAAAGTCCCCATGACCCCTTTTGACACATTGGAATGCTCAACTATGTCTTCAGGAGACCTAGGAGCCCTTCAGACACACTTGACCATTCAAATATGTCAAAAGAGGTCATGGGGACTCCCTAGGGGTCCTAGTATGCCTTATCATGTGTTATGATGCCTAGAAAGTCCCCATGACCCCTTTGACACATTGTAACACTCAACTCTATCTTAACGAGTTCTAGGACCCCTTTGAACACACTTGAGCCTTCAAATGTGCCAAAATAGGTCATGGGGACTCTCTAGGGGTCCTAGTATTCCTTATCATGCGTTAGGACCTTTAGTAATTCCTCATGACCCCTTTTGATACACTTGAGCATTCAAATGTGTCAAAAGGGGTGGTGGGGACTCCCTAGGGGTCCTAGTATGCCTTATCACGCATTATGACCCCTAGGAAGTCCCGATCACTTCTTTCAACAGGCATATTAGGAACCCTAGCGAGTCCTTATGACCCATTTTACCACATTTGAGCACTCAAGTGTGTCTGTAGGGGTCTTAAGACAGCTTAAGACACACTTGAGAGTTCCAATGTGTCAAAAGGGGTTATGGGGACTTGCTAGGGGTCCTAATGCATGATAAGGTATACTAGGACCCCTAGGGAGTCCCCATCACCCTTTTTGACACATTGGAATGCTCAAGTGTGTCTTAAGGAGTCCTAGGACCCCTTCAGACACACTTGAGCATTCCAATGTGTCAAAAAGGGTGATGGGGACTCCCTAGGGGTCCTAGTATACCTTATCATGCATTAGGACCCCTAGCAAGTCCCCATAACCCCTTTTGACACATTGGAACTCTCAAGTGTGTCTTAAGCTGTCTTAAGACCCCTACAAACACACTTGAGTGCTCAAATGTGGTAAAATGGGTCATAAGGACTCGCTAGGGTTCCTAATATGCCTGATCATGAATTAGGACCCCTAAGATGTCGCTATGACCCCTTTTGACACATTGGAATGCTCAAGTGAGTTGTAAGGAGTCCAAGGACCCCTTACAACTCACTTGAGCATTCCAGTGTGTCAAAAGGGGTCATAGGGACTCGCTAGGGGTCCTAGTATGCTTTATCATGCATTAGGACCCCTAAGATGTCCCTATGACCCCTTTTGACACATTGGAATGCTCAAGTGATTCGTAAGGAGTCCTAGGACCCCTTTGGTCACACTTGAGCAGTCCAATGTGTAAAAATGTGTCATGGAAACTCCCTAGGGGTCCTAGTATTCCTTATAATGTGTTAGGACCCCTAGGAAGTCCTTATCACCCCTTTTGACACATTAGAATGGTCAAGTGTGTATTAAGGGGACCTAGGACCCCTCCAGACACACTTGAGCATTCCAATGTGTCAAAAGGGGCCATTGGGACTCCATAAGGGTCCTAGTATGCCTTATCAAATGTTAGGACCCTTAGGAAGTCACAATGACCCCTTTTGACACACTAGAATACTCAAGTGTGTCTTAAGGGGTCGTAGGACCCCTTAAAGCACACTTGAGTGTTCAAATGTGTCAAAAGGGGTCATGGGGACTCCATAGAGGTCCTAGTATGTCTTATCACATGTTAGGTCCCTTAGAAAGTCTTTGTGACTCATTTTGACACATTGGAGTGCTCAAGTGTGTCTTAAGGGGTTCTAGGACCTCTTCGGATACACTTGAGCATTTAAATGTGTCAAAAGGGTTAATCGAGACTCGCTAGGGGTCTTATTATGCTTTATCACATGTTAGGACCCTTAGGAGTCCCTATGACATCTTTTGACACATAGGAATGCTCAAGTGTGTCTTAAGGGGTCTTAGGACCCATTCAGACACACTTGAGCATTCAAATGTGTCAAAATGGGTCATGGGGACTTGCTAGGTGTCCTAGTATGCCTTATCACGTGTTAGGACCCCTAGGAAGTTGCTATGACCCCTTTTGAAATATTAGAATGCTCAAGTGTGTCTTAAAGGATCCTAGGACACCTCCAGACACATTTGAACATTGAAATATGTCAAAAGGGGTCATGGGGACTCGCTAGGGGTCCTAGAATGCCTTATCACACATTAGGACCCATAGAAAGTCACTATGACCCCTTTTGACATATTGGACTGCTCAAGTATGTCTTAAGGGGTCTTAGGACCCCTTCAAACAAACTTGAGCATTCAAATGTGTCAAAAGAGGTCATGAGGACTCCCTAGGATTTCTAGTACACATTATCATGTGTTAGGACCCTTAGAAAGTCCCCATGACCCCTTTTGACACATTAGAATGTTCAAGTCTATCTTAAGGGGTCATAGGACCCTTTTGGATATACTTGATTGTTTAGATGTTCCAAAATAGGTCATGGGGACTCCCTAGGGATCCTAGTATACCTTATCATGCATTAGGACCTCTAATAAATCCCCATGACCCCTTTTGACACATTGGAATTCTTAAGTGTGTCTTAAGATGTCCTAGGACCCCGTCAGACACAATTGAGCATGCAAATGTGTCAAAAGGGGTAATGGGGACTCCCAAGGGGTCCTAGTACACCTTATCATGCGCTAGGACCCCTAGGAATTCCCCATGACCCCTTTTGACACATTGGAATGCTGAAGTGTATCTTTAGGGGTCCTAGGACCCCTTCAGACACACTTGAGCATTTAAAGGTGTCAAAAGGGGTCTTAGGGACTTAATATGGGTCATAATGCGTGATAAAGCATACTAGGACCCTTAGGGAGTCCGCATGACCCCTTTTGACACATTTGAACTCCTAAGTGTGTCTGAAGGGGTCCTAGGACACCTTTAGACATACTTGAGTGTTCAAATGCATCAAAAGGGGTCATGGGTACTCTCTAGGGTAACTAATACCCCTTATCACGCATTAAGAGCCCTATGAAATCTCCATTACCCCTCTTGACACATTGGAATACTCAAGTGTGTCCTAAGGGGTCCTAGGACCCCTTTGGACACACTTGAGCATTCAAATGTGTCAAAAGGGGTCATGGGGACTCGCTAGGGGTCCTAGTATGCCTTATCACATGTTAAAACCCTTATGAAGTCCCTATGACCACTTTTGACACATTGGAATGCTCAAGTGTGTCTTAAGGGGCCTTATAACCCTTTCAGACACACTTAAGAATTCAAATGTGACAAAAAAGCTCACGGGGACTCCCTAGGGGTCCTAGTATGTCTTATCACGCATTTGAACCCCTAGGAAGACCCAATGACTGATTTTGACACTTTAGAATGCTCATGTGTGTCTTAAGGGGTCTTAGGACCTTTTTTGACTCACTTGAGTGTTCAAATTTGTCAAAAGAGGCCATGGGGACTCCCTAGGGGTCCTAGTACACCTTATCACACATTAGGAACCCTAGGAAGTCCCCATGACCCTTTTTGAAACATTGGAACACTCAACTATGTCTTAAGGAGTCCTAGGACCCCTTCGGAAACACTTGAGAGTTCAAATGTGTAAAAATAGGTCATGGGGACTCCCTAGGGGTCCTAGTACTCCTTAGCATGTGTTAGGAACTCTAGCAAGTCCTCATGACCCCTTTTGACACAATCAAATGCTTGAGTGTGTCTTAAAAGGTCCTAGGACCCCTTTGGGCACACTTGAGCATTCTAATGTGTCAAAAGTGGTCATGGGGACTCCCAAGGGGTCCTAGTATGCCTTATCACATGTTATGACCTTTAGTAAGTCTCCATGACTCCTTTTGACACATTAGAATATTCAAGTGTGTCTTAAGGGGTCTTGGGACCCTTTCTCAGACACTTGAGTGTTCAAATGTGTCAAAAGGGGTCATGGGGACTTGCTAGGGGTGCTAGTAGGCCTTATCACATGTTAGGACCCATAGGAAGTCTCTATGACCCATCTTAACAAATTAGAATGTTCAAGGGTGTTTTAAGGGGTCCTAGGACCCCTTTGGGCACACTTGAGCCTTCCAATGTGTAAAAAAGGGTCATCGGGACTCCCTAGGGGTCCTAGTACACCTTATCAAGTGTTAGGACTTCTAGGAAGTCCCCATGACCACTTTTGACACTTTGAAAAGCTCAAGTGTGTCTTAAGGGGTCATAGGACCCCTTCGGACACACTTGAGCATTCAAATGTGTTAAAAGGGGTCATGGGGACTCACTAGGGATCCTTGTACACCTTATCATAGGTTAGGAACCCTTAGAAGTCCCTATGACCCCTTTTAACACATTGGAATGCTCAAGTGTGTCTTAAGGGGTCCTGGGACCCCTTCAGAAACACTTGAGGTTTACATTGTGTCAAAAGGGGTCATAGGGATTCCCTAGGGCTCCTAGTATGCCTTATCATGCTTTAGGACCCCTAGGAAGTCCCCATGACCCCTTTTGACACATTGGAATTCTCAAGTATGTCTTAAGGGGTCTTAGGACCCTTTTGGACACACTTGAGTATTCAAATATGTTAAAAGGGGTCATGGGGATTCGCTAGGTGTCCTAGTACATGTTATCACACGTTAGGACCCATAGGAAGTCCCTATGACCTCTTTTGACACATTGGAATGCTCAAGTGTGTCTTAAGGGGTTCTAGGACCCCTTTAGACATATTTGAGCATTCTAATGTGTCACAAGGGGTCATGTGGACTATCTAGGGGTCCTAGTACACCTTATCACACATTAGGACCCCTAGGAAGTACCTATGAACCCTTTTGACACATTAGAATTCACAGGTGTGTCTTATTGGATCCTAGGACCCTTTCAAACCCACATGAGCATTACAATGTGTCAAAAGGGGTCACGAGGACTCCCTAGGGTTCCTAGTATGCCTTATCATGCGTTAGGACCCCTAGGAAGTTCCAATGACCCCTTTTGACACATTGGAATACTCAAGTGTGTTTTAATGGGTCCTAGAACCCCTTCGAACACACTTGAGCATTCAAATGTGTCAAAAGGGGTCATGGGGACTCCCTAGGGGTCCTAGTACACCTTATCATGTGTTAAGACCCCTAAGAAGTCCCCGTGACCCCTTTTGATGCATTGGAACATTTAAGTGTGTCTTAAGGGGTCCTACGTCCCCTTCTAACATAGTTGAGAGTTCAAATGTGTCAAAAGGGGTCATGGGGACTTGCTAGGGGTCCTAGTACATCCTATGACCCCTTTTGACACACTAGAATGCTCAAGTGTGTCTTAAGGGGTCTTAAGACCCATTCAAACGCACATGAGCATTCACATTTTTCAAAAGGGGTCATAGGGACTCGTTAGGGGTCCTAGTACGCCTTATCATACCTTAGGATCCCTAGGAAATCCCTATGACCCATTTTGACAGATTGGAATGCTCAATTTTTTCTTAAGGGGTCCTAAGAGCCATTCAGACACACTTGAGCTTTCCAATGTGTCAAAAGGGGTCATGGGGACTCCCTAGTGGTCCTAGTATGCCTTATCACGTGTTAGGACCAACAGGAAGCCCCTATTATCCCTTTTGACACACTCGAATGCTCAAGTGTGTCTTAAGGGGTCTGAGGACCCCTTCAAACATGGTTGAGTGTTCCAATGTTTCAAAAGGGATCATGGGTACTCCCTAGGGGTCCTAGTATGCCTTTTCACACGTTAGGACCCCTAAGAAGTCCCAATGACCTCTTTTGACGCATTGGAATGCTCAAGTGTGTCTTAAGGGTTCCTAGGACCCCTTCAGAAACACTTGAGCATTCAAATGTGTCTAAAGGGGTCATGGGGACTCCATAGGGGTCCTAGTATGCCTTATCACATGTTAGGACCTCCAAGAATTGCCCATGACCCCTTTTGACATATTAGAATGCTCAAGTGTGTCTTAAGGGGTCCTCAAACCTATTCAAACACACTTGAGTGTTCAAATGTGTCAAAAGGGGTCATGGGGACTCGCGAGGGGTCATAGTATGCCTTATCATGCAATAGGACTCCTAGGAAGTCTCTATGTCCCCTTTTAACATATTGGAATGCTCAAGTATGTCTTAAGGGGTGTTAGGACCCCTTCATGAAAACTTGAGTGTTCAAATGTTCCAAAAGAGGTCATGGGGACTGTCTAGGGGTCCCAATATGCCTTATCATGTGTTAGGACCCCTAAGAAGTCTTCATGACCCCTTTTGACATATTGGAATGCTCAAGTGTGTCTTAAGGGGTCCTAGTACCCCTTAAGACACACTTGAGCATTCAAATGTGTCAAAAGAGGTCATGCAGACTCCCTAGTGGTCCTAGTACATGTTATCATACGTTAGGACCCTAGGAAGTCTGCATGACATGTTTTGACACATTGGAATGCTCAAGTGTGTCTTAAGGGGTCCTAAGACCCCTTCGGATAGACTTGAGTGTTCAAATGTGTCAAAAGGAGTCATGGGGACTCCCTAGTGGTCCTAGTATGCCTTATCACATGCTAGGAACCCTAGGAAATCCCCATGACCTCTTAAGACACACTTGAGCATTCCAATGTGTCAAAAGGGGTCATGGGGACTTCCTAGGGGTCTTAACGCATGATAAGGCATACTAGGACCCCTAGAAAATCCCCATGACCCCTAGGAAGTCTCTTTCTCCGCCTCTAGTGAACTATTCTTCAAAGCCTCCATTTATGTGTAGCTAGGGTTTACGGTGCCTGTAAAAGGCACATTTAATACAAAGATCTAGTTGACCACCTTTAAAGACCTAAAAGAAATGAGAAATAAATTTAGGCAAAAAATGCATACCGCATTTCTGTATGTAGTACCATAAGCTTCAACAATCTAGTCAGCTTCCTTTTCTAAGGCACGAAGAACTTCATTAATATATGCTCTAGGAGGAAGATTATAATTTCCATATTTCTACAAGAGATTCTCCAAAATTTATATACAAAAGCATCCTACAGTAAAAAATGAGAAGTTTCCCATAGAATATCCACAATTCCTATACAAAAGCATCATACAAGAAAAATAACAAAAAAATAACAGCTAAAAGGTAAAATTTATCATTAACGCCAATAGTACCAAGGTCATATCCGATGTCAAATCCTGGCCTATGATGTGCAAAATGAGAAAACCAAGTGAAATGAAAAGGAAGAGATCGATCAAATAGTGAAGGTGCTTCAAATCAGATCAATATCATAATAATGCAAAAAATACTATTACGGACAAAAATATTTGCATATGAATTTGTTACACCTTTCCCAAGCTTCTATACCTTGCTACATGATTAGACATTTTCTTAGCAGAACTAAATTTTTAGGTTAAGTTTTACAGATCATCTTTTTGATCCAAAGGATGCAGATCAGCTACTGTATCTCCCTCAGATAGTTTCCCAGAGAAAATCCACAATTCGTATACAAAAGCATGATACAGGAAAAATGAGAAAAAAAAATAGCTAAAAGGTAATATTATATATAATATATTAGTATACATTAGTATATGTATTATATATATACATTAGTGTATATATATATATATATATATATATATATATATATATATATATATATATATATATATATATATATATATATATATATATATATATATATATATATATATATATATATATATATATATATATATATATATATATATATGTATAATATGTAAAAGTTCAATTTATATGTAAAAGTTCAACCTTTTTCATTTGCTCCCGCCCTTTTTTCATCTGCCTAGGAATATCAGGTACCCTATATGGAATCGGATAGCCGATTTTGGATAGGTAATATTTTACCAAAATATTCCCTGTCCCCACAGACCAGACAAATACTAGATTTTATACTTTTTTCACATGTTGCAGAAAAAAAAATGTGATTTGGGGCCCATTGTTTGATTTTTCTCGACTTGTGGTCTCACCATGGGAAGTAGCAGTCGTCGAAAGGCTAAACGCAAGAGGAATATGATGGATGAAGAAATTCAAGCATATAGGGAAAAAGATAAGGAAAATCACCGAAGAAGGAGAGAAGGTATGTTAAACATTAATCAAGGTGACCCCGTAAATGTAGTTGTAAGTGAAGAGGATGTTGAATGTGAAAATGTATAGATGGAGATTGAAAATGTAGACTTGGAGAATCAAAATGTTGCACAAGAACCACATGAACATTACACATCTCCAAATTATATGTGAAATGAAGTCCCTTGCAATAAAGATAATCAAACTTCAAATTTGGGGCTTTCAAGAAGACCTAAATGGTTAATTGAAATTGAGGAGAACATTATGAATAATTGGGAAGGAAAGAGGTCACATAGAACCATTAGGTTGTGGGCTTCAAGACTTTATGATCAAGTTTTTGGAAACAAGACGTTGGTTGAGAAATGTCAAATTTTTGTGCAGTTGTTAAAGATGAAAAAGATGAGACCTGTGCTTGTCAAATTGAAGATTCGTGTGAACAAGAAAATGTAGGGAAATGTCATTGTTGTGAAGAATCTTTTCAATGCTCTCAATAGCATTGGTAAGACTAGCAGAGAAAAAGACCAGAGAGTTTCTCACAGGATTATTACAACCTCCTTAGCAAGTCATCAGTTGAGAAAGGCTCGTTTGATGAGACAAACTTGTGTTGACTTCAATATAGATCGTAAAACTTTGGGTAGAGCACTTACAAGAAGAGAAAGACTTGATGATCCACTTCAAATTGATACATGGGCTTATGGTGGGAGACTTCCACATTTCGATAAGAAGCTAACAGATGTTTTCAAGGATGAAATTCAACAATTTTGGGATGCTAACTCAAGAATGTCACCAAATGTGAAGGATGTCTTGAAGTTGAGAGTTGGCAATTGAGACCGTACTCCACATCCTAGGCATTATGTGGAGGTAAGTCAAACAATGTTGTATAAAAATTTTTGTGAGACACATCCACCATTGAAAATATCACAAAGGTCTTTTGAATCTGTGAAGCCATTTTATTATGTACCCCTTAAGATTTGGAATACATGTTGTTGCAAATATCATGTTGAGTTTTCAATGCATCATGAATTATTACAGTCCATTCGTTCTACTTTTCATACTAATAAAATGCTAGAGGATTTTAGTGCAAGTGGTCTTCCAAAATCATCAAGAGACTTGCTAGATCAATTTTTATGTCATAGAGATGATGGTTGTTTATTTTATAAAAAAGATTGCTTAAATGCCAAGTGCTCAGAATGTGGTGGCTTGTCCAAGTTTAGAACATGTTTTAATGAGGGTTTGGAACACAATTTTGGAAAGACACTCATCCAAAAAAAGGTATATGAAAAAGGTGAAATATACATTGAAGAGTGGAGGTGAAGGCTCTAGATGTGAGTTAGTTGCAAAAGAATACAATGTTGCTGATTTTATCTTAGATTTCAAGACAAATCTTTTTTACAAGTATGCAAGGCATAGTCATAGGTCTCAATGGTTGGATCAACAATTTAGGATATGTAAGGACACTTTCCCCATTGGAACTATTATATCCATTGTAGACTTTGTGGAGAACTATACATTGCAGCCCCAAAATGAGACTCAAGCTCAATATTACAATTCCATTCAGGTTGCTATTTTTGTACACATCACATATAGACATTCCCCTGATAGCACAAAAGATGAGCGAAAGATAATCAAAGAGTACCATTTTTATATGAGCGATGACAAGTCTCACTCTCATGAGTTTGTTCAACATTGTTTCCAAAACTATTTTGACTTCTTGCAAGAAAATGGTATTGCTATGGATAGGCATCTCATTTGGTTAGATAATTGCACCAGTCAATTTAAGAATGCCAAAATGTTTTATTGGTTGTGTATAATGCATGTGGAGAGAGGAGTACCTCATATTTGGATTTTTGTTGAGTCAGGACATGGGAAAGGGGAGCATGACGGAGCAAGTGCGTGTGTGAAGAGAGCTCTAGTTAAGGAGCAACTGAGCATTTTAGGTGTTGTACTTCTTGATGCTCATTCTATTATTGATTGGTGTACTTTAGCATTGTCACAGGGGGGGCTCTTAATTCTATAGTGCGTAGATTCTTTTGGTTGGTTGAGGAGGGGACTATAGGAGAGAGATTGGATTGTCAAACAGTGAAAGACTCTTCAAAAATGCATTCATTTCAAAGCTCCAATAGTAGTAAATGGACCGTTTGGACATGAGAGTTGGCTTGTTTTTGCCCCATGTGTTTTCACTATGATTGGGATCATTATGAGTCAAGTGAGTGGGTGGATACATGGGTTCCATAGTATCTGAATCCTTTATCTTTGACACTCTCTATAAGAAATGATGACATGGACACTTCAGTTGACTATGACCATCTTTCAGATCTTCTAAAGCCAGGAGATTTTTTTGCATTGGTTGCACCATAGGGGAATGATGAGAGGTCAGATTATTGGTTAGCATGTTGTGTACAAGGTAAACAAAAGCTTGTAGAACTAATGACAGATGGTGATGGGTTCACATATCCTACTAGTTTAGTTGTTGTTGCGGGAACATGGCTGCAAACATACATGATTAGAAAGAATGGAGTTCCTGCATTTGAAGACTATGAGAAACACAAAACTATTCTCATGTATACACACCTTGTTATAGCGACAAATGTCAAGTTTTCAAAGCATCAAGGAAGACCAAAGACAAAAGAACTTTGGACTATTAGTACTACTGATCATGAAGCACTATTGGAGACCCAGAAGCAAAGAGATGACCCTTCAGGAACACTTGACTAGGTAATAAGTTAACTTAGTGCATTGTTTTCTAAGTTCATTAAGCTTAATTTCAATACATTAATTTCACCTTTCTTAGATTATATTTTGAGTCAATAAACTTGGTTTTGTATTTGGATTGTAACTTGTGCAGGATCACCTATGAAGACGCCTATGATCACCATGGATCCAATCAGAGATAGAAGGACAAAAGGATCCTTAATGGTTAATTGAGATCTTTTGAAGCCTATAATGGAAATTTGTAACAATCAATTTGATTTAAAAGTTAAATGTCCTAAAACTCTTGATAAGGACTTATGACCAAAATCATGTATGGGTGGCCAATAGTGCCAAGAAGGGATCTTACATGCCATATACTTATGTCATTTGCATGGTTTGAATTCTTACATGTTTGATTGTTGTTTCTAATGCTTAAAGGATATTATTTTTTATCATTTCAAAAAATCTATAAAAGTTAAACCTCAAACATAATAAGCTCCACAGTTCAAATTTCACAAGTTTAATCATGATTAATTTCATAGTTCAAATTTCAAACATACCACTAACAGTCAGTTGAAAGTGGCTCAGCAACATATCTTTCAAACTGGCAGCAATCTTCCATGGCTTGTATCTCAGACCTCATGAGTGTATGCACCCTAAAATGGTCGCCTAGACTTTGGGCCCCATTCTTGCAATTTATCAAATCCCTGAATCAATATTTTAAAAAATTAACATGTTCCAAATATCAATCTCTTTGATCAAATCCTAATTTCATCATTTTTGATTATTTGCCTTGGGCTAACCATTTTATCCTAAGTCTTTATTTAATTAAAAAGAATTCCCTCTCCTTTTAATAAATAAAAAGCCCCCATTTTTCCTCTTATCCTAAGTTGCACAAATAAAGTATTATTCTTGTTTTATAAAAAGGGAAAAAGCACTTTTTGTCTCATATGGACACAAAAGTCAACTCCTATTTTCCCATTGGAGGATACTTGTGCACATGGATTGCTCCTCTTTCAAGCTCCACCGTTGATTAAATCTTTTGTCTCTTAATCTCAATGGTCCATTTCACCTCATTTCTTATAAAAGGAGAGCTTTCTTCCTCATTTAAAATCTTAGGTTTTCATGCTAATGTTATGCTGGAGGTTTTCTAGTTCATTTGGAACTCTCTTTGAAGACATTGTGACATTCAAGCTTTGAAGATATTTGTTTTTGCATTTCATTTAGTTTCATATTTTCTTCCATAGTTGCATGATAATGGCATTCTTAGTGTAGATTTCCTTTTATGCAATAGTTTAAATCTCACATAGTCTAATTAGGAAGGTTGTAATCTTTGTTATTTCCTTTCAATAGCTTAATTGCATCTTCATTTTCATAGAGTAATTTGCATACTCATATAGGTTGCATTACATTGCATTCACATTGATTTCATTGGAGATATTGGCATTGTTTCCCTTGTCTTTGATTTGGAATCTCTCATTGTGTGGTTGACTAGCAAGGTCATCAGTTTATAGCTCTAGCTGAGAGAAATTTTACAAATCTTGCAACTCCATGCATAGAGAGCTATAAATCGATTTGTGAGGACTCATTCTTGAGTTTCCTTACATTTAAGGATTCATAGAAGTGTGGTAACATTTTCACCATACATTTTTGGTGCCCACTATGGGGCAGAGTAGCTTAACTTTGTCCTTTTATTTTTGCATTTCCGTCAATTTTTTGGACTAATTTTGGCTTAATTTTCAGTCTCTATTTTTTTTTTGTCTCAGTGTATCGTGCGATACAGTCTAGGTATATCGCACAATAGTTCTCTCCATAACATGCGACACTTTGCCTGATTGAAGTATCGCCTGACTGTTGTAAGAATTATCGCCTGGTGCCGGATGAAGTATTGCCTGGCTTAAGGTGAAATATCGCTCAGACTTAAAATATCGCATTGTTATACAAAACTATATCGCGTGATATTTCTGTTGTCTACAGTGTATCACCTGTAGCAGAAGAGAGCTTTAATTTGAGTTTACTTAGCCGAGTTTTATCTTAGATAGCTTGTTGTTTCTGTTCACTGCATTTAGACAGAGTTAATCTACATCTTTTAGTTAGATCTTGTTTCATTTCACTTAGATTTTAGGTTTTCCTAACCTCTTGTTGGTCTAACAAGTTGTTTTGTAGGTGCTCTTACTTGAAGTAAATTGCCATATTTCATGCTAAAAGGGATACTAACTATTTTTACAGGGCTGCCCAAAAGCATAAAAACAAAAATATATATATAATATGAAGTTCTTATGTTTTATTTCATTTTAAGTGTGGCATTCACTAGTTCATTTTCATAGGAATCTTAATATCTTGTGGAAGGGATTTTGAGGTGGTAGGAGAAGTATGCTCTTCACCCTTGAGGTGAACCAGAAAATCTTGACCCATCTTAGAATTTTGGAAGCAAGAGAGTAATTGAACCTCTTCTTGGCATGTTTGGGAGATACTTTGAGATAGGGGAGTATGCTCTTCACCCTTGTGGTGAAACAAAAACCTTGAACCTCATAAGTTGATCCATTTTTGTTTAGTTGTTAGAATCCTTTAGCGGGCCTTTTCTTAAGCAATCAAGAGGAACAACCCAAGTGGGGACAAGCTAATACCAAACTATTCCGACCCACTATAAACTCAAGGCTATTGAGGACACAAAACCTTGGTAGACATAACACTTGTCTTCGCTTGATGTGAGTAGCTCATGGGATTGCAACCATGGGGAAAGCATTGAGCAAGAATGCTTAAGGTACTCTTGGGGCCATGAGGTCCTAGTCCTTTTTGAGGAGCAAGAGGGGTGTTGTGAACGGAAGCCCTTATTAAGAACCATTAGATAGAGGCCACCTATTTTAGCCGCTTATCTTCTTAGTGCAAGGATTGATCCAAGTGGAACAACCCAAATCACCTCAAGACACTCACTCTATGTGTTCCTTTAGTTGTGTTATTTGACACTTCCATGAAAAAGCCAATATCTCTTGTGGGCAACCATTTGGTGTGAGGTGAAGGGACATCAAGTTGTGGGCTAAGTTGGTAAGTATTGAGCCTTGACTTTTTAGGATAGATATTGATACAATGAGAGTTATCAACAAATTGTCATGGGCTACGGGATCATGTTTCTAAGTTATACAATAACCTCTCTCCATTTCAGGTGATTTAACTTCATTTGCATTTTCCAGGGCGATCTCAGTCGATGCCAAAACTTGTAGTGAGGGTTAGTTGAAAGCGGCTCAGCAGCGTATCTTTCAAACCGTCTGACCTGACATTGAATCATCTACTCCATCAGTTCAATTGGTCAGGTAAATACTAGTGACAACCCCATTCCACCCATGGAGTCACCAGAACACTCGCGACCATGCTTGACCCAAGTGACCCCAAGGTGCACTAACCACGATTGGGCGGCGATCTTCCGTGGCTCGTATCTCAAATCTCATGAGAGGTATCAACAAACCATTAGGGGCTAAAAGATCATGTTTTCAAGTTCTATAATAACCTCTCTCATTTTTGGGTGATTCAACTTTGTTTGCATTTGGCAAGGTGATCTCAGTCGATGCCAAAACTTGCAGTGAGGGTCAGTTGAAAGTGGCTCAGCAGTGTATCTTTCAAATCGTCCAACCTAGCATTGAACCATCTACTCCATTGGCTCTAGTTGGCTAGGTAAACACTAATGAAAACCCTATTCTACCCACAGAGTCATCAGAATGCTCGCGACCATGCTCGACCCAAGTGACCCCAAGGTGCACTAAGCATGATTGGCAGTGATCTTTTAGGGCTCATATCTCAGATCTCGTGAGAGGTATCAAACAACTATCAAGTGCTATGGGATCATATTTTTGAGGTCTATAATAACCTCTCTCAGTTTTGGGTGATTCAACTTTGTTTGCATTTGGCAAGGCGATCTCAGTCGATGCCAAAACTTGCAGTGAGGGTTAGTTGAAAGTGGGTCAACAACATATCTTTCAAACCATCTGACCTAGCATCAAACCATCTCCTCCATCAGCTCCAATTGGCCAGGTAAACTCTAATGACAACCCCATTCTACCCATAGAGTCATCGGAATGCTCGCGACCATGCTTGACCCAAGTGACCCCAAGGTGCACTAAGCACGATTGGGCAGTGATCTTTTGGGGCTCGTATCTTAGACCTCGTGAGAGGTATCAACAAACTATTAGGTTCTATGGGATCATGTTTTTGAGGTCTATAATAAACTCTCTCAATTTTGGGTGATTCGACTTCATTTTCATTTGCCAAGGTGATCTCAGTCGATGTCAAAACTTGTAGTGAGGGTCAGTTGAAAGTGGCTCAACAACGTATCTTTCAAACCATCTGACATTGCATCAAACCTTTTGCTCCATCATCTCTAGGTGGTCAGGTAAATGCTAGTGATAACCCCATTCTACCCACGCAGTCACCGGAACACTCATGACCACGCTTGACCTAAGTGACCCCAAGGTGCACTAAGCATAATTGGGAAGTGATCCTCCATGGCTCATATCTCAAAGCTTGTGAGAGGTATTAAAAAATTGAGGGGCTACAAGATCATGTTTCTGAGGTCTACAATAACATCTCTCAATTTTGGGCAATTCAACTTTGTTTGCATTTGGCAAGGTGATCTTAGTTAATGTCAAAACTTGCAGTGAGGGTCAATTGAAAGTGGCTTAGCAGCGTATCTTTCAAACCGTTAGACCTAGCATCGAATTGTCTACTCCATTGGCTCTAGTTGGCTAGGTAAACACCAATGACAACCCTCTTCTTCCCACAGAGTCACCGAAATGCTCGCGACCATGCTCGACCCAAGTGACCCCAAGGTGCACTAAGCACGATTGGGTAGTGATCTTCCGGGGCTCATATCTTGGACCTCGTCAGAGGTATTGACAAACTGTTAGGTGCTACGAGATCATTTTTTTGAGGTCTACAATAACCTCTCTCAGTTTTGAGCGATTCGACTTTGTTTACATTTGGCAAGGCGATCTCAGTCGATGCCAAAACTTGTAGTGAGGGTCAGTTGAAAGTGGCTCAGCAATGTATCTTTCAAACCATCTGACCTAGCATCAAGCCATCTACTCCATCATCTTTGGTTGGCTAGGTAAATGCCAGTGACAACCCCATTCTTCCCATAGAGTCACTGAAACGCTCGCGACCATGCTCGACCGAAGTGACCCCCAGGTGCACTAAGCACGATTGGACAATGATCTTCCAGGGCTTGTATCTTGGACCTCGTGAGAGGCATCAACAAACCGTTAGGTGCCATGAGATTGTGTTTTTGAAGTCTACAATAACCTTTCTTTGTTTTGGGTGATTTGACTTTGTTTGTATTTGGCAAGGCAATCTCAGTCAATGCCAAAACTTGTAGTGAGGGTCAGTTGAAAGTGACTCAGCAGCGTATCTTTCAAATTGTCTAACATTGCATTAAGCCATCTGCTCCATAAGCTCTAGTTGGTTGGGTAAATGCCAATGAGAACCCCATTCTACCCACGTAGTCACCAAAATGCTCGCTACCATACTTGACCCAAGTGACCCCAAGGTGCACTAAGCATGATTGGGCAGCAATCTTCCATGGATCATATGTCAGAGCTCGTGAGAGGTATTGAAAAACTGTTAGGGGCTACAGTATTGTGTTTCTGAGGTCTACAATAACCTCTCTCAATTTTGGGTGATTCAACTTCATTTGTATTTGGCAAGGCGATCTCAATTGATACTAAAACTTGTAGTGAGGGTCAGTTGAAAGTGGCTTAGTAGTGTATCTTTCAAACCGTCTGACTTGGCATCAAACTATCTACTCCATTAGCTCTGGTTGGCTAGGTAAATGCCAATGACAACCCCGTTCTCCCCACAGAGTCATTGGAACGCTCGTGACCATGCTCGAACCAAGTGACCCCAAGGTGCACTAAGCATGATTGGGTAGCGATCTTCTGGGGCTTGAATCTCAAACCTTGTCAGAGGTATTGAAAAACTATCAGGTGCTATGGGATCATATTTTTAAGGTCTACAGGTGATCTTAGTCGATGCCAAAACTTGTAGTACGGGTCAGTTGAAAGTGGCTCAGCAACATATCTTTCAAACCGTCTGACCTGGCATCAAACCATCTACTCCATTAGCTCTGGCTAGCCAGATAAACATCAGTGACAACCCTATTCTACCCACAGAGTCACTGGAACACTCACGACCATGCTTGACCCAAGTGACCCCAAGGTGCACTAAGCACAATTGGGTAGTGATCTTCTGAGGCTCGTATCTTAGACCTCGTGAGAGGTATCGACAAACCGTTAGGTGCTACAAGATTTTTTTTTTGAGTTCTACAATAACCTCTCTCAATTTTGGGTGATTCGACTTCATTTTCATTTGGAAAGGTGACCTCAGTCGATGCCAAAACTTGCAGTGAAGGTTAGTTGAAAGCGGCTCAACAGCGTATCTTTCAAACCGTCTGACATTGCATCGAACTATTTTCTCCATTAGATTTGATTGGCTAGGTAAATGCTAGTGACAACCCCATTCTGCCCACACAGTCACTAGAACACTCGTGACCATGCTTGACCCAAGTGACCCCAAGGTGCACGAACCACGATTGGGTAGAGATCTTCCATGGCTCATATCTCAGAGTTCATGAGAGGTATTGAAAAACTGTCAAGGGCTATGAGATCATGTTTCTAAGGTCTACAATAATCTCTCTCAGTTTTGGGTGATTCAACTTCATTTGCATTTGGAAAGGTGATCTCAGTTGATGCCAAAACTTGTAGTGAGGGTTAGTTGAAAATGGCTCAGCAGCGTATCTTTCAAATCATTTGACCTGGCATTGAACCATTTGCTCCATCAGCTCTAGTTGGCTGGGTAAACACCAATGACAACCCCATTCTGCCCACAGAGTCACTAGAATGTTCACAACCATGCTCGACCCAAGTGACCCCAAAGTGCACTAAGCATAATTGAGCGGTGATCTTTTGGGGCTTGTATCTTCGACTTCATTAGAGGTATCAAAAAACCATTAGGTGCTACAAGATCATGTTTTTGAGGTCTACAATAACCTCTCTCAGTTTTGGGCAATTTGACTTCGTTTGCATTTGGCAAGGCGATCTCAGTCAATGCCAAAACTTGTAGTGAGGGTCAGTTGAAAGCGGCCCAACAGCATATCTTTCAAACCGTCTGACCTGGCATTGAACCATCTACTCCATCAGCTTTGGTTGGCCGGGTAAATGCCAGTGACAACCCCATTCTTCCCACGGAGTCACAAGAACACTCGCAACCACGCTCGACCCAAGTGACCCCAAGGTGCATTAAGCACGATTGGGCATTGATCTTCCATGGCTCATATCTCAGACCTCGTGAGAGGTATTGACAAACCATCAGGGGCTACGGGATCATGTTTCTGAGGTCTACAATAACCTCTCTCAATTTTTGGTGATTTGACTTCATTTGCATTTAGAAAGGTGATCTCAGTCGATGCCAAAACTTGCAGTGAGGGTTAGTTGAAGTGGCTCAGTAGCGTATCTTTCAAACCGTCTGACATTACATTGAACCATCTACTCCATCGGCTTTGGTTGGCCGGGTAAATGCTAGTGACAACCTCATTCCGCCTGATGGAGCCTTAATTTTTTACAAAAATTAGGGCCTCCATTTGAGAAATAATGTTGGAGATTTGATAAGGTTGTCATTGATGTCATTGAAGGTTTTTTGGTTGCTCACAAGATATACGAACACATATAATTAAGTGGAGATAAAAACTAAGACAAATAGCAAAGACTATTGACTAAATACGTCGATAACTATGCAACTTGGCAATGTTGGAAAATTAAGCATCATATCAGCATTCGAATGGAGTGAAGTATACACACCAGCAATTAATGATCAAAGTCAACCCAAATAAATTTCATTTCCTCATAGATGTTAACAACTGAAACATATTACAAAGATGACAATAAACATATTATTTGAAAGAATATTACAACAGGCGATAAAGTAAAACTCATCATGAATATCCAGTCAACAATAAACCCTTGAAGCAACAACTTCATCAAATGAAATGAACATAACATGAGTTAAAGATTGATTAAACATATGCATATGAAGACAATCAAAGGAGCCATGCAGTAATAAAAAATAAATATACATAGTGCTGAGCATAGTTCGAAGGCAGAATTAAAATAATTAAATGAACATTTGAGAGATGATATATTCAAGAGATGTGTTTTTGTAAGTCTGAGGGATATCATGTTGCACAAGCAATTGTATATTATACACAACAAAAAAGTCAATAGTCACATGTCATATCTATCAATGGTAATATCGAAGATTGGAATTGAAGACCATAAGCTTATACCATAATGGAGATTTTTTATAGCATGAAATGAAGGCTCCTACATACACGATGATATTGAAACATTATTGTCAGCAATTAAAATTATTATAAGTGCAAACAAAAAGCATTGAAAATGATAATATATGAAATTAGCAATGAAAGTACGAGACTGAATGTGCACACAATGAAAAATAGTGACATAATTGATGGTATAGAATTTGTATATGAAAATTCATAGAAGTGGTAAGTGAAACTCTCATATTAGCAGTGATTGAAGTTTTAATTTAGTGATGAAGAGCAGATGGCATGGTTTTTGTTTTGTAGAGAAATGATCTTCAGTATCAGTACTGATGGCCTCATCATTGTCTCAGGCATAAGGAAAGTTAAGCACCAGAAATCTAGGAAATCTATAGAAGTTAAACCTCAAACATAATAAGCTCCATGAACAGGGTATTCCAGAGTAAAGAAAAACAAATGTAACTTCAACAAGATATAATTTAAATCATAATGATAATCATAGTCAAGATATAACTTCACCATTCAATTCCATAAACATGAATAATAAATATGTATATACAAAAGATGATGCAAATATAAAATATAAATGAACATGTTCTATATATACAAAGTATCAAATGTATCAAAAGTATCTCCATATACAAATATGGCACATGCCATTTCAAAATGTCTACAAAATCAATGTTTTAAGGTGTACAATGTGTCATATATGCCATCTCAAAATGTGCCAAGTGGCATCTCTAAATGACCACAAAACTAAAACTACATCCTATGCCATAGGGGGATCATCAAAATGTAGCCTCTTTGAAGAAGTGTTGGGCTTTGATTGATCCTGCATAAAAAATGAGTTCAAACCCAAGTTAGATTGCTTACTTTATATGATTTGTACATATATATAATTCATAATTCAAACACTAATTTAATTAAAATTATAACTAAATACAAATATTTGTACCTGGTCTCTCGATCGCCTACCATGATCAGGTGTCCTAGCATAAGTCCTGGCTAGCGAAGGGACCATGCCAGCAATACCAACTCTAACCTATAAATATATATTTGCAATAATGAGATTAGTAGAGTGGTGCAACATAGAGTAATAAATCTACAAAATAGGATGATAGCATAATAAAATTATAAATTGATTGAACTAAAATTAAAACTTACATCTGGTGATCCCTCCTCTAGAATAGTGGGTTCGGTCAACAAAGATACGAAAGATTCTTGTGGGCCCTCCCTCATAGTCGGAATAACCTATGAGAGTAAAAAGATTGTCAATTATATATCAATGTACTTCATCATAGCAACCCTGGTTACAAAATACAAATAACAATATGTAAAAGTCTACTTACAATCGGGCTATCACTCCGAATCAAGATGCCTGTAAACCTACACTCCCGAACTGGTGTCGGGACATCATCAATAGCCACACCCTATACAATAAAGTACAAGTAAAATATTTATTACTAAACACAAGTGGCATACATATGCATGCATAATTAATCTTAAACAATTAACTACCTTTCCTTTGTCGACACCTAATGAAGGAACCCCCTCATGCCCCCCACTGACATCGGCTATAGCCTGCAAGAACACAATAAGATGACAATATATTAGTAAATGTATGAATATATACTGCTCTAATTGATAAAGATTTAAGCATGTACACCAAATGATATAAAAAAAAACTAATGGGTACATAATTTATAATATATCGTATAGCCATCAAGGCCAAATGAAATGGTCGAAAGTGTGGACTCATCCACCTATCTCACCTCCTCCTGTGTCATCGACTGAACATAAATGGAAAAAATATATATACATATGTGCATGCAATCATTAAAACTAATCTAAATAACTAATTTATTTTTAAATTAAATAAGTCATGTGACAAATTTATTTATAATGTTTACTCTTACCGTATCAACAGGAGTCAATGGCTCTGTGTACACCTCCTAAGCACTCTCATGAGATGTAGATGCTCCATGAAGTGTTGTAGCCTCTATAGCTGTGTCTCCTGTAGCCTCCTCATAAATAACATGTAACTGATATATATCAGCATTAGTAAGCGGTTCGAGGCACATATTCCTGCATATAATGCAAATATGGGACTCACATACATGTGAACTCTGACGAGATGTCGATGCACCAGCATCATCCACACCAGGAGGAAACACTGACCTGGTCTACATGATCAACTAATCACTCAGTAAATGAATGGCCCTAATAGTTTGTGTGACAGCCTCTGTAATGATATCAGGATGTTGTACTGGAGGAGGGGGTGCGACATCAGTGGGGGGACAAAGGTAGTGGCCTTTTTGCACTAGGCAGATGGCCTAGTCTAAGGAGCTCCTCCGCCTACGCCCATGTTGGGCCTCATACTCCAATAATCAACATGGTGACCAAGCAAAAACTCAGCATACAATTTTTTTATGAAATAAAATGGGACCTCCAAATTGCTATGGGGTGGTTTATCAAAAACCATCCACCAGCGATCCTAAAAGTTTGTGCGCATTGCTTCATTTGTGCACCATTTTATTGATAATTTGGGCTTTTTGGGGTCAACTGGTATTCCAATTTTAGGATCGACAAAAAGGGTGGCTATATCTTCCTTACTTATATTAAGGGCCGCAATCCCATCATGGTCAAGCCCGTCATCAAATTGGGCGTGCATATCATCATGCCAATGAAGAGTAGCATTATGTTGTTGCGTGAGTGTGTCAATATTTGCAACAATTGTATTTAGTGTGGCAAGCATGGGACCTAATGTAGGTATATTTTGATACGTGTTTTGGAAACCTCGTATTGTGTTCAAATTTTCTTGTATCAAATCTTGTAAAGATTTAGGGTTTAGATATGGGGGATTGTTTTTGGGATGGTTATTTGGTGCGGGAGGGTTATTTTCTTCATTGTTGTCAGCCATGCTTGATTAAATAAAAAACAAATCTAAATTTCAATCTGATTTCATATATTATTACAAATATAAATACAAAACCCTATTTCAATAAAAAAAAGCTACATTTAGCATGAAAATGAAATAAAATAATAAAAATATACAAATAATTTACTTACTGAATATGCTGGGGAGTCGAATTTGTTGTTTCCAAAATCAGATACCTAAAAATATATCGGGTATATGATATATCAAGTCATTTTAGCAAGAAAAATGCAGGAAGAAATGAAGAAAAGGGCTCGCGGGTTTTGGATTTATGCCACAGTCATCGGGTACCCGATATCATATTGGGTACCTGATATTGTATCAGGTACCCGATTAGGCCTGTGCTTTGGTGTCAAGTTTGCCTAGGTGTACTGACACCCGGGCCTACTAAAAATTCAACAAGCATTTTCATGCGCTTTTGGACAAGTGAAAAGTGAATATTTTTCACATCGCCACTTTTTGGCCCCTCGCGATCTTGCACATACCCATGAACTAGAAAATTTATTCATAGAATGAGAACTAGTTGAATGTTACATGCTCACATTATTATAATTATGGTCAAATATCGATTAACTACATAATGATGACTGCTAGAGGTAATGTTGGACCTTGGAGAGAAGCTGAATGACTTGTTTTCACTGTCACAAGATTGGACACATTGAAAGGTTCTATAGGTCAAACAACAATAGAAAAGAGAAGGAAGATGAATCAAATTTGGATGCAAAATAGTAATAGTAAACCATCAGAAGGGTCCACATCTTCACCAAGTGTGTTGAACTCATAAGCTAACTAAGCCTATTAGGGGGACCAAAGATTGTTAGATCTATTTTTGGCCCCCCTAGAAATGTGTGTGGTAAGTTTTATTTGTATATTCAAATGCATAATAGTTTTTATGTGAATTTTTTCTGATTAACATAAAGTTTTGTAGTATCACAAGTGAGATTTTTTAAGTGAATGGTGTATGGTTATGTTCAACTAGTGAGCATTTAATTTTGGTAAGTGATGAAAGATAAAAGGTTTTTTATGTCTCTTTTTTGCAAATTATGTGTTCAAAGAGTAGTAATAAAGAGACATAACTAATAGTTGAGTATTTATTAGCAATCAAGGTGATCATAAGGCATGTTTGCTAAGATCTTGTGAAGGAAATCAAATGGTGTTCAAGTATGTTTGACAAAAACCTTAGTTATGGGAATCTTAAAGGTATTTATCCAAATTTATAAACTGAATCTATTATTTTTGAGATGGATACATCTTTAGTAATTGATATTATTGAGAGGCCTAGACTAGAATTCAAGAGACATCCATTTAAGTCAACTAAGGATGATCTAGTGGGTACCCTATCTAGCATGACCTATGATGTGCTTCATATCGAATACATTAGATCATACATCCATTGAAAATGAGAGTATTTGGGTTCTTTAGTCATTTTTTAGAAATATGAGAATCTTTGTAATAATCTTCTATTAAAATATGAACATAAGAGGGTTAAAACAATGGTTTTGAGTATGTAATCAATTTTCCCATAGATTTTGATGATGAGAAAGTCATATATGTTCTTAGCATAAAGCATGATAAGTTCATGTGGTTTGACCAACCACATAAGTTTACAAAGGAGGCTATTCATGCAAATAGAGATTTTTCTGCAACCGGACATGTAGTGGTGTTGAGGTCTATACCTCAAGATGAAGTCACTTGGCTAACTAGATCAAAACAGGATAAATGGGCAATGACAATCAATAACATTGTTGATCCAGAGGTGAAGTTTGATGTGATGGTAATAGGATAAAATTTTTACCATTGTAGTAGAATGAATAGTATTCCTCATGGTACTATTCATGTTGCATGCTAGATGTTCAAGGAGAATGATGATTATTATGTTCACTAATTATTGTAAATGTATTTATATCATTTTATAATATATTCTTGAGTGTGAGAAACAAAAATATTGCCAAGGAAGGTGTGCAATTAAAATATTTTTATGTTGTGCATGAGAAGCGAAGATTGAGCTTAAACCTGATTTGTATAAGTAGAAGATAAGTGCTACAAGTTCTTAGATCACTTTTTAGTTGTTGTTTCCTAAGAGTTATGGCAGGTCAAAATACCTTAACTAGGTAGATCCTAACATATATTTTTGTAAAATCCTTTCACAAGGTGGCACTTTACCTACTTTCTAAAGTCCTCTTACAAGGCTACTCATAACTTTGGGTGGATCCTAATAGCGTCTACTCTTAACAAGACTTTATTATAAGATTTTAACATGGCTAAGATCTTAACCAGTGTGCTCCAAAAGACTGCATTTTTCTTATTGGGTGTCATCCCTACCATGGTTTCAACTAAGTTGGGTTTCCACAATAAAAATACTAGTGTTATGTGTTGAATTTATGTGAATGCTTATTTCTTGGTGTATATTTTATCACAAGTAAAGGTTACTTATTCCATGCATGTGGTGAGGATTTGAAGGATAAGTTTTATCAGATCATATTTGTGTAAATATTAGTAGATTACTGATTCACCCCCCCTCTAAATAATCTTAGGGACTAAAATTATTCTAACATGTAAATCATAATATGAGGGGATGTGGTGCCTGAATGTGATTTGAAAATTTAATGTAGAAGTGTTAGATTATTCTCAGAGAAGTGCATTGAGTAGAACATCAATGAATCTATCAAGTAGTGAGTGCTACTTTCAAATAATCATTTGAGTTTCTACTCAAGGAAAATCCTAATAGGTTTGTGGTCTAAATCCCTTAACAGTGTCACTCCTAATAGGGTGAGAAGGATCCTAACAGGTCTGAAGATTAAATCCTTTAACTTGGTGACTCTTAGAAGGAGTTTCTAATTCCCTTAACTGGGTAGCTCCTAATAGGGCTTTTGTAATAACTTTTAACAGGGCTATAGATAATGTTAACTGGGTATGCCCTTAACAGGGTGATGTAGTTCCTTTAATAGGAAAAATCTTATTACTGCATTAGTGATAATTCATGTGTACTAATTCCCACTATGGTTTTTCCCTCTAATCAAGGGTTTCCATGAGAAAAATATTGGTGATTTTTTGTTGCATGTTGTGAATATTTCATTTTCTTTTCTTTTATGTTCTTATATCACGTGCATGTTGGTTAATTTAGAAATTGGTGAAGAAGGTTTTAAGATATGTGGTTGCATTGATTCACCCCCCATCCCCCCTCTTAGTTCCTTTTAACACTAACATAAAATAACTTCTCATTACATTGTATTTCAATAAATTACTAGGATGAATATGGAGATATCTAAAAAAAATATTCAATTACTTGATCACAAGATCAAGAGATAAAAGATCAGATATAATAAATTTATTATAATAGTCTCCAGAAATGGAGGCCTTGGAAAAATCCAAAGACATTTAGAAATATCATACATGTTCATACACAATTGCAGTTATCTACTTAATATTCTTGGGATTAAGGTGTCTCAACCTTTTCAAATTCTAACATTGTTTTTGTTGCATTTATTTATTATTTTAATCAATCAATTGTCTATGAATGTCGAGTCATCTAGTGGGACCCATACGCTTGGTGCCATACTACTTGGTGATAAATATATGACACATATTTTACACATGTGAAGGTAGGCATCCTAGTTTGAGAATCTTAAAAACTATCAACCTATGAAAAATTTGGCAGAAGATATCTTTTGCATAGAGAAGGTGGGTGCCCAGTTTGAGTTATGATGAGCTTTAAGAGAATATGTTATTCATATTTAGCTTATGATAGATTCTCTTAAAGATGTAAGTTATAATTTATGACAATATTTATGATAGATTCTCTTCACAACTATAAGATGTGTAAGAGTAATTTTCATAGCTTAAAACACTAAATTATAGATGTCCAACATGGGAGGTTTGAATGAGGATTAATTTGAAGAGGTACATGTGTCATTTGCGCATGTTTTAATAGTTGAAAAATTAGACCAAATGTTATACATTGTTGGATATAATTGTCTGAAGGAGATTGTTGGATTAATTATGTGTTGTCTTTGATGTCACACAAATGTCATATCAATTATCATTCTCAATGTCTACTGAGCTCAGTCGGTCAGCAAGGTGGTTCTCAGTGTCTACCGAGCTCAGTCGGTCACCAAGACGGTTTTCAGTGTCCACTGAGACCTCTCAGGTGTCAAAAGAGAATATGACAAAAAATAGTGTTAATCGAGCTTCCTCGGTTATCAAAGGAAAGTTAGTGGTTACCGAGCTCACTCGATCTCCAAAGGATGTTGCAGAATTTGCTGTGGTTACCAAGTTCACTTGGTCACCGAAGGAAATCTTTTCAGGATTAATGTTTACCGAGAAAGGTCGGCCCATCAAAGGATTTTGTTAATAAAGTTTGTTCATCCCAACTGACTCTTGTAATGATTGTTAGTGCTGACTTGACAATCTGAATGATTAATCCGAATGGTATATATATAGAAGGTCAAGTGGTGAATTGAGAATGTATGAGTGTGAAGAATAATGCGCAAATGTGGAAGTTTGTGAGAAATCATGAAAAATCATTTTGAAGAAAGGTGTGTGTGAATTTTGAAGGATGGCTAGATATCCTTGAGGAGTAGCAAAGATTTATTTGATCAGGAAGGATCTAGTGAAGCAGAACAGAGATCTGTAATCAACAGTTTAGTTGCATCTTAACCAGGTCATTTCATTGTTACTCTCTTACAATTGTAGCAGTGATTTCAAAATCTCTTAACCGAGTTGGTTTAACAACCATTTTGTAAATCCTCTAACAAGGTGACAGTTCTATTGAATTGTTTCAAAAGACTTCTTACAAGGCCACTCTTAACAGGGTGATTAAATCCTCTAACAAGGTCGCACTTAATAGTGTGTTTTGTAACCTTTTACCAGGTTGGCTCCTAATAGGGCATCACTTCAGAAGAGTGAAAAGCAGTAACTAGTTACATTGGTGGTTTTTCCCATATTGGGTTTCCACGTTAAATCTAGTGTCTCTTGTGTTCATGTTATTTTCTTTATTCATGTATGTTAATCACTGGTGAATGCTTAAGAACAGTTATAATTAATACTCACTGCAAAGACCGAGCTTCATCATTTCTCTGTATGTTTACCGAATGGCAACAGTAAATGATTTAATAAGACAGCTAAAGATCAGTGGTAATATTTTTTGGTTAACTGATTCACCCCCCCCCCCCCCCCTCTCAGTTACTACATCTATATTTCCAACAATTGGTATCAGAGCTTTTGGTGCTTGCAAGAAGGGTTTCAAGGACCTAAGCTAAAGATCAGGATGTCTTACAAGAGAGAAATTCCAAGGCTTAATAGAGATAACTTTTCAGCATGGCAAGGTCTCATGAGACTTCATCTAACTTCCATTTGTGATTCAGGATGCAAATATATTGATAAAAAATATACAGTTCCTATTGGCACATTAACTGTTGAAGACATTGTAGAGAAAAAGAACCATAACACCATGATGATAGACATTGCACCAGCTCTTAGCTATGAAGAATTTGATGAGATCAAAGACTATAGAACTTCTCATGAAATGTGGAGCAAGCTGAAGAAAATTTATGGTGGTGATGACAATGTGAAGAGAGCCATGCAGAAATCCTAAGAGGACAGTTTGATCAGATGAAAATGAGAGAAGATGAAAACATTGCAAAATATGTTGAAAGGATCAAGGCAAGTGTTAGTGCAATCAGAGCTTCTGGAGGAACAATTGATGATGAAACCGTTATAAGTAAGGTTCTTAGAACATTACTTCCTATCTATGCAATAAGAGTATCTGCTATTCAAGAAAGAAGATGTGAAGAAAATCACAATATAACTTTGGATGCCTTAGTTGGAAGATTGACAACCTTTGAACTAGATAACTATGACAACTATGTTCCAACTTCTAAAAATATTGAATCAGCCTTTGAGGCCAAACTTTCACTTAAGAAGGACAAGAAAATCCAGTCAGAAAGTGAAGAAGAATTAGAGGAAAGTTCTGATAGTGATCTTGAAGTTATTGAAGCATTACTTGCAAAGAAATATTCTAGAGGCAAAGGAAAATACAAAGGTAAAACTCCCTTAATCTATTTTTCATGTGAAGAAATTGGTCATATTGTAGCTAGGTACCCAAACAAGCAAAGCAAAGATGAGAAGAAAGGTTACAGGTACAATGGAAAGAAGAATTTCAAATCATTCAAGGATAAAGGTAAGAAAACATGTTTTTTGGCTAAAGATTCTGATGATAGTGAAGAAGAAATTGTTTTCATTGCTGTAAAAGATGAATCTGATGATGATGAAGATGAGATGGCACTTATCTCTCATATAAGAAAAAATGATACATGGATTATAGACAGTGGATGTTCACATCATATGACTGGTGACAAAACTAAGTTTGAACACTTTGAAAACTATGATGGTGGTAGTGTAAGGTTTGGAAACAATGAACCTTGTTGTATAAAAGGAAAGGGATGAATTTCATTAACCAAAGAAATTATATGTGATAATGCATATTGGGTTGAAGGACTAAAGCATAAGCTTCTAAGTGTAGCATAGCTAATCAACATTGGATTCAAAGTTGAATTCATGAATGGCAAAGCAAGACTGTTGGATGACAAAGGTCAACTGATCGGATCAGGAAAACAAACCAAAGGTAACCTATTTTATCTTGATCTTGGTGAATGCTCATGTTTTATTGCTCAAACTGAAGAAAGTTGGTTATGGCACAAAAGGTTATGTCATGTAAATTTTGATAACATGGTGAAAATAAGCAAATTCAAGAAAGTAAGAGGTATTCCTACTTTAAAGAAACCTGATGTTGGTCTATGCAAGAATTGTTAGATTGGTAAAATGGGAAAGTCTAGTTTTAAAAGTAAAAACTATCAGTCTGAAGATATTTTGGAAATTGTGCATATTGATTTATGTGGAGCTATTGGAATTGAGAGCTATACTGGAGAAAAATTCTTTATTCTCTTTGTTGATGATTACTCTAGAATGATGACTATTACGTATTTAAGAGAAAAGTCAAAAGCATTTGAGAAGTTCAAATGGTATTTGGAAAGAGTAGAACAGGAAACAGGAAAAAGAATGAAGTGCTTGAGATCAGACAGAGGTGGTGAATTCATCTCCCATGAATTCAATAATTTCTGCATTGAAAGAGGAATCAAAAGATAGGTATCAGCTCTGAGAACTCCTGAGTAGAATGGAATAGCTGAAAGAAGGAACAAATCTATCATGGATTGTGCAAGGACTCTAATGATTGAAAAGAACATTGCTATGAAATACTAGAAGGAAGCTATCAGCACTGCAGTTCATACCTTGAACCGAGTACAGTTGAGGAAAGACACATTCAAGACTTGTTATGAGTTATGGTATGGCTATAAACCTAATGTAAGTTACCTAAAAGTATTTGGTAGTAAATGTTACATCTTGAAAGAATCTAGAAAATGAAAATTTGATGTAAAAAGTGATGAAGGAATATTTTTGGGATATTCTTGCAAAAGTAAGGCATATAGATGTCTAAATTTGTCTACTCGCAAAATCATAGAAAGTGCACATGTGAGAGTTGATGAGTTTGCAGAAAAGATTGAAGAAGAAAGCAAAAAGGAACCAGAGGATTACAGAAGATTTGTTTACATTGAACCTAATACATTGCCAGACACATCTATCAATAAAGAAACTACATCTACCAAGCCTAGTACAGTAACCGAGTCACAAGAAGAAGTTCAGACCAAGTCACAAAGAACCGAGTCTCAGTCTAAAGCTACCGAGCAAGTATCTACTGAGCCCAAGCAACCTGAACCTGAAGATGAAATTCAAGAAGATGACAATGTAACTCATTCAAGAAGCAAGGAACCTATATTGGCCAAGTATGTCAGGAAGCATCATACACCAGATTAGATTATTGGAAACAACTCAGATGGTACTATGACAAGAAGTAAACTAAAAGGTACATGTTTACTTGCTGATTTTGAACCTAAAAATGTCAAAGATGCATTGGAAAATGAAAGTTGGATTGAGGCTATGAATGAAGAAATAGAACAAATAGAGAAAAATAAGACATGGACTCTTGTACCTAGGCCTAAAGATAAAAATGTAATTGGGACAAAATGGGTATTCAGAAATAAGCTAAATGAAGATGGCCAAGTATCAAAAAACAAAGAAAGATGGGTATGTAAAGGATATTCTCAAGAAGAAGGTATAGATTATGGAGAGACTTTTGTTCCTATTGCAAGATTAGAAGGTGTAAGGACTTTACTTGCATATGCAGCACATAAAGGATTTAAGGTATATCAGATGGATATAAAATCTGCATTTCTCAATGGTATTCTTGATGAAGAAGTCTACATTGAGCAACCTGAAGATTTTATTGATCTAGACAAAAGGGATATGGTCTGCAAGTTACACAAAGCATTGTATGGTCTGAAACAAGCCCCTAGAGCATGGTATGAAAGATTACATAACTATCTTACTCAGATTGATTTCAAAAGAGCTAATGATAACAGTAATTTATACATCAAAGAAGGACCAGATAACAAAATTGTTTTGGCAGAAATATTTGTGGATGATACTGTGTTTATAGGGAATGATGATCAGTGCAAAGAATTTTTAGAGAAAATGAACAAAGAATTTGAAATGTCTATGTTTGGTCAGATAAAATTCTTTGTTGGACTTTAGATTCAGCAGAACAAAAATGGTATCTACATTACTTAGTCTAAATATATAAGGGAAATACTTAAGAAGTTTGGCATGGAAGATTCAAAACCAGTTGGTACACCCATGTGTACTGGACTGAAGCTTACCAAAGATGATGATTCAAAAGAAGTAGATCAGACCTTATCAGATCAATGATTGGAAAATTACAGTATGTAGTGCACACAAGGCTTGATATTGCCTTAGCAGTTGGTATAGTAGCAAGATTCTCAGCAAAACCCAGAGAAAATCACATGATGGCAATCAAAAGAATCTTGAGGTACTTGAGAAGAACTAAAGATTATGGCTTGTGGTATAAATTTGGAGGCAATCTAGACTTAAAAGTGTTTACTGATGTTGATTGGGCAGCAAACATTGATGAGAGAAAGAGTACAAGTGGTGGAGCATTCTTTCTTGGCAAGAGGTTAGTATCTTGGACTAGTAAAAAGCAAAACTGCACATCCCAATCCACAGCAGAAGTAGAATATGTTGTTGCAGTAGTAAACTGCTCTAATATTGTATGGTTTAAATAGTTATTGGAAGGCATGAAGGTTGAGATCAAAGAACTATTTTTTATGTTTTGTGATAATACAAGTGCAATAAATATTTCAAAGAATCCAGTAATGCATTCCAAAACCAAGAACATTGCTATAAAATATCACTTTGTCAGAGAATTCATGTAGGACAAGGAAATCAGATTGGAATATGTTCATACAAAAGAACAGATTGTAGATATCTTCACCAAGCCACTACCTAAGGATGCATTCTTGTATCTAAGAGGTAAGTTAGGGGTCACTCCCCTGTCTGAGGTTCACTAAATAAAGTTTTAGTGATGCATCAACCAGAACATGTTGAAGATCAATCAATTGATGCAGCATAGTCAAGGAATCATTGCATATGAATCAGTACTTAAGGTACATTGGTATTCACTGAAAGTGTGTGAGTTGTCTTTGGCATGTGTTGTCAAAGAGGGAGATTTTGCTGTCATTTCAAGAAATTTCTAAGGAGAAGAATTTGAGAAGTTAAGAGGGAGAGTTCTCAGTCAGAGAGAGAAGTTTAAGGATGATGAGAATCAGAATGAAGCTAAGGATATGTTTCTTATTATATGTGTTTTTTTTGTAAAATTTCATTGTGCTATGACATGTGTTGCCATCAATGCCAAAGAGGGAGATTGTTGAATACAATTGTCTTAAGGATATTGTTGGATTTATTATGTGTTGTCTTTGATGTCACACAAATGTCATATCAAATATCATTCTCAGTGTCTACCGAGCTCAGTCGGTCAGCAAGGCAGTTCTCAGTGTCTACTGAGCTCAGTCGATCAGCAAGGTAGTTTTCAGTGTCTACCGAGACCTCTTGGGTGTCAAAAGAGAATATGAAAGAAAATAGTGTTAATCAAGCTTCCTCGGTTATCGAAGGAAAGTTAATGGTTACCGAGATCACTCGGTCTCTGAAGGATGTTGCAGAATTTGTTGTGGTTATCGAGCTCACTCGGTCACCGAAGGAAATCTTTTCAGGATTAATGTTTACCGAGAAAGGTCGGCCCATCAAAGGATTTTGTTAATAAAGTTTGTTTATCCAGCCAACTCTTGTAATGATTGTTAGTGCTGACTTGACAATCTGAATGATTAATCCGAATGGTATATATATAGAAGGTCAAGTGGTGAATTGAGAATGTATGAGTGTGAAGAATAATGTGCAAATGTGGAAGTTTGTGAGCGATCATGAAAAATAATTTTGAAGAAAGGTGTGTGTGAATTTTGAAGGATGGTTAGATATCCTTGAGGAGCAGCAAGGATTTATTTGATCAGGAAGGATCTAGTGAAGCAGAACAGAGATCTGTAATCAGCAATTTAGTTGCATCTTAACCAGGTCATTTCATTGTTACTCTCTTACAATTGTAGCAGTGATTTCAAAATCTCTTAACCGAGTTGGTTTAACAGCCATTTTGTAAATCCTCTAACAAGGTGACAGTTCTATTGAATTATTTCAAAAGACCTCTTACAAGGCCACTCCTAATAGGGTGATTAAATCCTCTAACAAGGTCGCACTTAACAGTGTGTTTTGTAACCTTTTACTGGGTTGGCTCCTAACAAGGCATCACTTCAGAAGAGTGAAAAGCAGTAACGAGTTACATTGGTGGTTTTTCCCATATTGGGTTTCCACGTTAAATCTGGTGTCTCTTGTGTTCATGTTATTTTCTTTATTCATGTATGTTAATCACTGGTGAATGCTTAAGAATAGTTATAATTAATACTCACTGCAAAGACCGAGCTTCAGCATTTCTCTATATGTTTACCAAGTGGCAACAGTAAATGATTTAATGAGACATCTAAGGGATCAATGGTAATATTTTTTGGTTAACTGATTCACCCCCTCCTCTCAGTTACTGCATCTATATTTCCAACAATACATGACCCCATTTTGTAACTTCATTGAAAAGCTACCTCTTGTGTTGTATTTCTATATAAAAAGGTAGCCTTGGAGAGTATGAATCAAAAATATAATGTAATGCGGGTGAAGTGTTATGTTGTTGGAATTGATTTTTGGTTGAAGACTCATGTTGAAGTTGTGTACTGCTAAATTGTATTATAATTTTTATTTCTATAATAAAAAGTACAATTCTTTGAGTGTGGGGTTTTCCTCCTAGAAGGGTTTTCCTGATGATATATCGTGTGTTCTCTAGTATAATCTTTATGTATGTTATTATGTCCTTGTGGATGTGTTTTTGATTCTATAATAGTTAAGATATATAAGGAAAATTTTTACTAGATCCCCCTCACTAGATTAGTGTTAGGAAGCATTTTCAAAACCTTAGATTGCTTTTAGTTGGTAACAATGCCTAGCTAGTTTTGTCTCCATTGTTGAGTAACGGGGTTTTTATTACGTGTCTAAGTTTGAGTGAGAGACTTTGTAAAGTATTTTCAAAATCTTGTTGCAAGAAGATGAAAAGGACATCCACATGAGATGAGATGGATAAGTTTAATGGAATAAATTTTGAGTTGTGGAAACTCGAAATAGAGGACATGCTCATGAATAAGATCAATGGGCTCCAGTCTCTTTGTAAAAAGTGCAAAGTATATCTTAGGATAATAGATAGTTTGAATCAGTTGTGGTCATTTGCAAGGAATGGATGAGGTTAAATTTGTCTTGCATGATTCATTTGTGTATGTGTGGAAGAAGTATGAATGATTTTGTATGGATATCTAATGAAGAAAATAATAAAATAAATTATTTTACTATATTTTCATGCATTTGTGATAATAATATTGGAATTCATGAGTAAACAATGCTTAGCTCCAAAGAACACCTACATGCAAACACTTTTCATAGAAAGAGAGAGAAGAAGCAAGAAGCTATGGAGGCTTGAATGCATTGATCCACGAGAGATGAGAAATCATTCTTGATGTGCAAAAACAAAAGTTGCAATTCAATAATAAATAATGTGTTACACAATCTGTTACAAAATTTATCACAAAGTTATAAAAATAAGAGGAGATCAATCCTTATTAAAGAAGATCTGAAAACCTAAAAAGGTAAAACATAGGTTGCACAATAATAATTAATAAATCAATTAATTATTATATGCCTAAAGTTTAGATTAAGCATAAAGAGATAATAAGTGACTTAGTAATTAAATCAAACATGATTTAATTAATAAGCAAACACTTTATTACTCTAACACCCTCCCTTAAGATAAACTTTGGGAGAAGCTGAAAACCTATCTAAAAAACTACTAAAAGTAAATGGGTCCCAACAAAAAAGGCCTGATCAGGTACCCAAGTACAAAAGAGAGTCTCTATAAAGAAGAGAAATAGAGAAAACCACATGGGAAAAACTCTTCTCTACAAAGAGACAAAAACTAATCTAAAGGACTGAAGAAGCCTCCAAAACTAGGAACAAGGATGAATATGTACAACATCACTGAAGCAAGAAGCTACAAACTTTGTCAAGAAGTAACTGATGATCTAAAGATCCTCCACTGAAATATGACCAGGTAGAGAAGATTGTAATCTGCATGAGTTTCCTCAAATGACACTACTTGAATTAGAAGGCAAACAAAAGAAAACAATTGAAGTTGAAGATATAGAATACTGTAATTTGCATGAGTGCCCTCAAATAACACTACTCAAATCAGGAGGCAAACAAAGAAAAACAGCTGAACTCGAAAACAAAAATGACATAAAAACACCAAAAGCCTGAAGAACTGATCAATCAAAGCTAGAAGAGTGCGTCCAAAAATAGGAAAGAAAGAATGTCCATATGGTAAATGATCCATCTCACCAGAATGCATAGGTACCCAGCCACTACATCTGCCTAGTACATAGAATCAAATACTAAATACATAGCTCACACTATCAAACCAAGGAAGTAGTAGAACCAATAGTAGAAACTTCCCCATAATGAAGACAAGGGAATAATGATAGGTACACTGAAATGATCATCCAATATGAACTGTAGAGAGAATACAAACACATATAGAGATATCTGAGGCTAATGTTGTTGGAGGAATGCTCACATGACAAAAGTTGATGGCAAATAAAGGAAAACATCAGAACCTCCTGGCACTTTATAATGGAGTGCAAGTACATAGAGAATGAACATGTACACAACCTCATACATGCAATAGAATGGCACTTTATGTCAGTGCGTGTGCATAAAAGAAATGCTACAAAAGTGAAGTATACACTGCTCAAAAAAGAGTGAAGACTACTAAAATAAAATAACAGCCTAAGGTGAGCCGTCCCTCAAAGGGAAGAGATCCCAAGACCTGAAACATCCAAGATATCCACCAGATTGCAAAAATGCAAAAATCTAGATAAAATGTGTTTGGAGCAGAATCTTAAAAAAAAGTCTCACAACACTGTAAAGCTTATAGAACAAGATTTCCAATGATCTATTGTTTTCCAAAATGGAGTCCAGATGCACAAGATACAGCTCCTAGAGTACAAAACTAAACATATAACTTTGATAGTAAAACATATCATAAAAAATGCAAAATAAAAAATTCAAACCTCCAAATTTGGATAGAGATCAGAACTAGATTTCCAACGATATCTCGTTTTCCCAATTTTTACATAGTATGCTCAAGTTATGAGCAAAAAACCATAGGTATGCCGATGGACCCATAAAATGGTGTCTGGGATGCTAACATGTGTTGATGTCAGCACTTCAAAGACTTAAAATTGACGATCGTATGGATGTCATGGCAAAAAGGCCCCTGGGGCTAAAAATTTGAGCCCCTGGTGGCCATATGACCAGTGGCTAAGGCTGCATCTGATCTGTGGGCTTAAATTTGATGACCAACTAGCCGTTGGTAACTAAAAAATAAAATAATAAAATTCAAAATCGCATGCACACCTTGGGATCTGTGTCTGGTCATATGAATTTTTGCCTTGATTTGTGTGCCAAATCAATATAATTTTACCTTGATTTACGTGCTAGTGTCATACAGATTTTGCGTCAATTTATGTGCCAAGGTCATACGGCCTGACATGCAAAAAAAATTTACCTCAAAAAACAATGACATTTGAATTTGATGGGCCTTATATGGATCTGGGGGTTTTTGGGTGTTGCGAGCTCAATGACGAGATTTGTTTGGGCCCAAAGTACCTTGGGATTTGTATCGAAGCTAGTTGCAAAAATTTTTTTACCACAGATTGCAGCTTTGTCAAAATTGGATAGATTTTATATGGATCTAGGGGTTCTTGGACGTTGTAAATGTAACCATGAGGTCTATTTGAAGCCAAGATGACTAGAAAAAGGTGTCCCCCAGATCTGACAAAAAACCCTTTGGAAAGGCAGATCTAACGAACATGGCCGAATATCTCAAGAAGAGGACAAGGGCAAATAGATTTGAAGCTCTGATACCATATTGGAGTTGATGAGTAAACAACCCACAACTCCCAAGAACACCTTCATGCAAACACCTGTCACATAAAGAGAGAGAAGAAGCAAGAAGCTATGGAGGCTTGAACACATTAATCCATGAGAGAGGAGAAATCATTCTTGATGTTCCAAAAGAAAAGTTGCAATTGAATAATGAATAATTTGTTACACAATCTGTTACAAAAGTTATCAAAAGGTTATAAAAATAAGAGGAGATCAATCCTTATAAAAGGAGATCTAAATACCTAAAAAGGTAAAACTTAGGTTGCACAATAATAATTAATAGAATAATTAATTATTATATGTCTAAAGTTTGGCTTAAGTATAAAGAGATAATAAGTGACTTAGTAATTAAATCAAACATAATTTAATTAATAAGAAAATACTTTATTAATCTAACACCCCTCTTAACATAAACTTTGGGAGAAGCTAAAAACCTAGAAAGAACTATGGAAAGCAAATGGGTCCTTGCAACAAAAGGCTTGATCATGTACCCAAGTACAAAAGAGAGTCTCTATAAAGTGGGGAAATAGAGAAAACCATATGGGAAAAACTCTAATCGAAAAAGAGACAAAGACTAGTCTGAAGGACTGAAGAAGCCTCCAAAACTAGGAAAGTTCTATAAAATAGGAAAAAGGATGAACATGTACAACATCATTGAAGCAAGAAGCTGCAAATTCTGTCAAGAAGTAACTAATGATCTGAACATCATCCACTAAAATATGACCAGGTACAGAAGACTTTAATCTGCATGAGTGCCCTCAAATGACACTACTTGAATTAAGAGTTAAACAAAGGCAAACAACCGAAGTCGAAGATACAAAATACCATAATCTGCACAAGTGCCCTCAAATGACACTACTCAAATCAAGAGGCAAATAAAGGAAAACACCTGAACTCGTAAATACAGATGGCATAATAATATCAAAAGTCTGAAGAGTTGATCAATCAAAGCTGGAAGAGTGCGTCCAAAAATAGGAAAGAAAGAGTGTCCATATGGTAAATGATCCATCTCATCAGAATGTATAGGTACCCAGCCACTGCATCCACCTAGTACATAGAATTAAATATTGAATACATAGCTCACACTATCAAACCAAGAAAGCAGTATAATCTACAGTAGAAACCCCCCCCCCCATACTACAGACAAGGGAGTAATCATAGGTACACTAAAAAGATCATCCAATATGAATTGTAGACATAATACAAACATATATAGAGATATCTAAGGCAAATTTCATTGGAGGAACACCCACATGAAAGAAGTAGATGGAAAATAAAGGAAAACATCAAACCCCCTTGGCACTTTATAATGGAGTGCAAGTACATAGAGCACGAACATGTGTAAAATCTCATACATGAAATAGAATGACACTTTATCTCAGTGTGTGTGCATAAAATAAATGCTACAAAACTGAAGTATACACTGCTCAAAGAAGAGTGAAGGCTGCTGAAATAAAATAATAGTCTAAGGTGAGCCATCCCTCAAAGGGAAGAGATCCCAGGACCTAAAACATCCAAAATATCCACCAGATTGCAAAAATACAAAAATCTGAATAAAATGTACTTGTAGAAAAATCTGGAAAAATGACTCACAACACTCGAAAGTGTACAGAACAAATTTCCAATGATATATTGTTTCCCAAAAAAGATTCTAGATGCACAAGATACAACTCCTAGAGTGAAAATATGAACATTTGACTTTGACAGTAAAATATATCTTAAAAAATGAAATATAAAATATTCAAACCTCCAAATCTGGATAGAGCTTGGAACCAGCTTTTCGACAATATCTTGTTTGCCTAATTTTGACACCATATGCTCAAGTTATGAGAAAAAAAATACAGGTATGCTGATGGACCCAAAAAATGGTGTCTGGGGTGTTGACATGTGCTGACATCAGTACTTCATAGGCTTAAAATTGATGGCCATATGATTGTCATGACAAAAAGGCCCTTGGGGCTGAAAAAATGAGCCCCGATCGCCATATGACTAGGGGCTGAGGTTGCATCTGATCTGTGGGCTTAAATTTGACTGCCAAATGGCTGTCGCCACCTAAAAAAAGAAAGAAAAATTCAGAATCACATGCGCACCTTAGGATCTGTGCTAGGCTGTATTGATTTTTGCCTCAATTTACATGCCAATTTGTTGCTTTAATTTATGTGCTAGATAGTAAAATTTTTGCCTCAGTTTGCATGCTAGATTGGTATAATTTTTTGCTTCAATTTGCGTGCCAGGTTCATATGAATTATACCTCGATTTACATGCGAAGGTCATATAGCTTGACATGCAAAAAAAATTGGCTCTGAAAATAATGACATCTGAATTTGACGTGCCTTATATGGATCTAGAGGTTTTTTGGCACTACGAGCTCAATGGCAAGGTCTGTTTGGTCCCAAAGTGCTCCAGGATCTGTGCCGAGGCCAGCTGCAAAAAATAATTTACCACAGATTCTAACTTTGTCCAAATTGGACAAATTTTGTATGGAACTAGGGGTTCTTGGATGTTGTGAACACAACTGTGAGGTCCGTTTGAAGCCAAGATGACCAAAAAAAGAGGTCCCTCTAGATCGGATAGAAAGCTCTTAAAAAACATAGATCTGACGAACATAATTGAATCTCTCAAGAAGAGGATAGGGGAAAATAGATCTAAAGCTTTGATACCAACTTAAATAACCCACAACTCCCAAGAACACCAGCATGCAAACACCTATCATAGAAAGAGAGAGAAGAAGCAAGAAACTATGGAGGCATGAACGCATTGATCCACGAGAGAGGATAAATCATTCTTGATCTGCAAAAACAAAAGTTGTAATTCAATAATGAATAATTTGTTACAAAAGTTATCACAAAGTTATAAAAATAAGAGGAGATCAATCCTTATAAAAGGAGATCTAAAAACCTAAAAAGGTAGAACCTGGGTTGCACAATAAAAATTAATAAAGTAATTAATTATTATATGCCTAAAGTTTAGCTTAAGCATAAAGAGATAAAAAGTGACATAGTAATTAAATCAAACATGATTTAATTAATAAGAAAATGCTTTGTTACTCTAACATATAATAGGGGTTTGTATGGACATATACCCTATCATCATTATCTGAAAATGATAGGAAATGTTGGAAAGGATTTTTAGATTTCATTGAAAATAGGTTTCATCAAATTTCATACGGTATTTTAAAAGTTATAGTGATTTCTTCATAAACAAGTTAAAACCCTAATCAAGGGTAGTCATTGTTTCTTTTGTATGCTTATTATGATGTATTGGAATTCATGGATTATTTCTAATTATGAGAAATTATTTGTCCTTCATGTTCTAATTATCATCCTTCTTGCCATCCATTTACTCTATCTTTTTAATCTCTTGGCATTTTAGTGGAGATTTCTTCACCATCTCTCCTTATAACAAAATATTTTGTGTTCCTCCTTTATTTAACAAAAGATATTTGTCTTCCTATTTTATTTGTCTATTATAATTGGGGTTTTCCTGTCTAGGGTGCTCTCCTTTGATTATTCATTTATATCTCCTTGTAAAGATGAAGCTTCTTCTAAGAGTTGGAAACATTCCCCTTTCCTATTGGTTCCCACTACCTATTTCTATCTAAAGCTTTTGGATAAAGTTTATTTTTTTAGCTAGGTTGTGTCTTATGATAGGCTATAATTCCTTTGGTTGACCATTTTTCATGCAAGAAAAGTCTCCCCTTCTTTGAGTCATCCTCTGTATTATTTCCCATTAGTAAACCACTTTTCCCCAAACCCTCTACTCTTTTAATTTCAACTTTTTTGTTTATGGTTGGGATAGTGTTTTGGTACTATGGTTCAAAAGTGTATGGATTTCTTGTTTCTTGTGTTGAACAACTAGTTTCGAAATCACTCTCTAAAATGCATCGACTTCCTTAAGGAATTGTAGATCAATCTCTACCTTTTCTTTCCATATAACAATTTCCATGACATCTCTAGATCATCTAGATGTTTAAATTTTAAATCTAGAGTCACATAGATTTTATCCCTTGTTCCTATTTTTCCATAGGATAAATCCTTCTCCACCTATATGAACAATCCCAACTCCTCTGCATTTTTTCCTTAGGCCTATATACTACAAAATTCAAATGGAAGATCCTTTAGGTTTACCCATCAATGAATTTCTTCATGATATTTTTAGTGGAACTCATATAAACCCTTCCAAAAATAGTAGTATTTGGTAAAGGATTTCTTTGATTAGGTATTCATTCAAACATTATATTCTAAAGAAATTATTTGAAATATGTGTGGTATTTATCGACCATTGAAGCCTCCAATACACCATTCTACAATTCAATCAATAGGAGACTCATTTGATACTATCTTGTGAAGAATGCACGACTCCTAAGATGGGCCCATGCCATACCAAGGATTTTTTTATGAAATTACAATTTCTTTTTTCTTTGTAGTCATTCAGCCTCCCTAATTTTTTTCCAATTTCGGTTGTTCTTTTGTTCCGAGACCAAGATTTCTTTTATTCCTATCCGTCGCTATAATATTTGTTTTCTTGTTATCTATTCCTCTATATGTTCCAAGCTCTCCTATTTCCACTCCCAAGGTTGCCAAATGTTTCTTTTATTAGTTTTCTCTATTCTTTTGCCATTTGGTTTCTTTCCAAGTGGTATGCTCTTTGCATTAGTTGCAACTAGATAATGTTTAAAAATTTATTGCAGTTTCTTTTATAGTATATTCTATTATTTTCTCACAATATTTTTTTAAATTTATTTTATTAATTTTAAAATATTGTTTTCTATAATTTTAAAATTTTAGATGATATATGATAATATAAATGATACTAGAGTGTCATGTAAACTCTTTCTTAAATAAAAATTAAGATATTTAATATAAAATAATAACATAATTTTATCTATAATAAAAATAATTCATTTTATCTATTTTTATATTAATATCAAATAAATAAATAGAATATTTATTTAAACTATTTTTTTTATTACAATATTCACTATGTGACATTTGATTTGATTTCTTCCTCTACTGTAATACTTTTGATCTTGCACTTCAAGAAAATAGAAAATAGCTATTAAATTATAATTACCTGCTCTTATAAATAAATAAGACACTGCAATACACGTTTTAATAAATAGAGTACAAATGAATTGTGTAATATGTTTCTCAAAAAATATTGTTTACTGCATTCAATCTTTAAATGTCTTTTTCAATTTATTAAAATGAGAATGGTAAAAATAAAAGACACTTAAAAATAAATCCAGTCCTAAAAAAAAATAGATTTATCCATGTGCTGGAATAGTTTGACTACAAATCAATCCTATAATATCTTTTTCAAAATAATTTCAAATCATAAAATTTACTATTTGCTTGAGTGAAATATAAATTATGCAGGGATGTCTACAATCACTTTACAAATGTCTTTTTCAATTGTCACACTGAGCACAGTGAAAGTGAAAGGCACTTAAAAAGGAATCTAGTCATCGTAAACAATTTCTGCATTTTTTCCACTTACTTTTAGAAGAATAGGTCATAAAGATGATTAGATACCAGTCCACTAGTAGATGTCCCCCATTTAGGTACCAGCCCATCATTAATTTTGCAGATTCTGAATTTCCTGTGGAAACGAAGAGGAAAGGAGACGCTCTAAATGATAACTGATTTTGTGATTAACTGACTCAGATCGTTTACCTTCAAATTTTAGTTTGTGTATTTTACTAAAGTTGAGTTCTTTAGTACTTTTGTTGCGAAGGAAAAAATTGTTTTGATTGGTATAAATTTATTTCTACACAAAACAACGACTTACGACAAGGACTTTGGGGTTTTTTAAACATACTTTAATAGTACAATTATAAAAGACTAAGTCCCTCCTAAGATTTTAGATTATGTTGGCTTGATAGACCCCTTCCAATTATGTGGGTAAGGACATTTTTGCTTTTTGAATTATCACTTTCAGTGTGCAATTACTATGTGTCTAGGGGATGGGCTTTGTGCTTGATATCACATCAAGAGTTGTGAAAATTCTATTGTAGTCACTAATTATTAATCTCCTATCTTATAAAGATTATTTAACTGCCAAAATAAATTCATAGTTAATATTGAAAAATAATACAACTGTAATTTCACCAATAGAAATATACGGAAAGAAATACACAACACAATCAACACAATATTTTCGAACAATTGTCCTTGGAAAAACCCCGAAGGGAAAACCAGCACTACAGATGAGAAATATATTAACTTCAGCAAATTAAGAGATACAAAATTCCTTGCCTCTCACTGGCAGAACTCAGACAATCTCCCAATTCCTCCTGCTGATATTCCTCAACTGCTATCCCCACGCTATCACTGTGCCCCTTGCTAACACTGCAAGACTATTTGCTATCACTGCAAACACATTTGCTAACACTGCAAATGATTCTCCAACTTGTATCTTCCAAATGATCCAATGACCCCTTTTTATACTACTCTCGTTGAAAAATCAACGGCCGAGATTAATACAAATGAACGGCTGAGATTAAGACAACTCAATAACCACTAACAAACTTGGTTATGAGGTGTCACCTAAAATGAGTCAATATTAAATAACAATTGTTTTTATCCTAACAATATTTGTTGACAAAAACAACCATTTTCTAAATTCTAGGCCAAGACGAACAGTTGTCCAAACTACCCATAACTAATGTTGCTATTTCTGGGTGAGGACAAACAGCTATCCAAGCTACTAAAATTAACACTCCCTCTTAGCGAGGAATCTGTTCTGCACGACACCCAACAGATCTCTGAAGAAGATAAATTTTGCCTTCCCCAATGCCTTTGTCAGAATGTCTGCTACCTGCTTCTCTATAGGTATATACTATAGCTGAACAATCCCTCATTGTACACAATCCCTGATGAAGTGATACCTGATGTCTATATGTTTTGACCTATCATGAAACATTGGATTCTCAGACAACTTGATGCAACTCTGATTGCCACAATGTATCACAGTAGTCTCAACTCTCTGACCAAATAAGGCTGCTAGCAACTTCCGAAGCCAAATAGCTTCACACGTCGCCATGCTAGCTGCTATGTATTCTACTTCTGCAGAACTCAAAGCCACAGACTTTTGCTTCCTGTTGAACCAAGAGACAAATCTCGATCCCAAACTAAAACAACACCCTAAAGTGCTTCTCTTTTCTGTTGTACTATCTGCCCAATCTACATCAGTATAGCCTATCAACTTGATACCTTCACCTCGAACATATCTGATCCCATACTCAACTATACCACTCAAATACCTCAGCACATGCTTTGCCGCTATCCAATGCACTATCTTTGGCTCCACCATGAACTGACTAAGAGAGTTCACTGCAAAGGCTATATCTGGCCTAGTGTTGACCAAATACATGAGCGAACCAATCAACTACTTGTATAAGCTGGGATCTACATCCTTCTCCTTGGATGTATCTACCTTCCTCCAATTCGTGATCATGGGTGTAGACATGCCTTTGCAATCCTCCATCCCGAGTCTCTTCAAGATTTCAATGCAATATTTTCTTTGCCCAAGAAAAATCTCTCCATCTGTTTGCCACATGTCCATGCCTAGAAAGTAGTGCATAAGTCCCAAATCCTTCATCTCGAACTCTGTTGTAAAGTCCCTCTTGCACTCCTCTATGAGCCCTAATGAACCTATTATAAACAAGTCATCCACATATAGAACAAGAATGAGAACCTCACCCCCAACCACCAAGTATTAGAGGTTAGCATCTGCCTCACTCTTCACAAAGCCCATTTCCTGCAAGTAAGTATCAATGCGCTCATACCACGCTCTGGGAGCCTGCTTGAGTCCGTATAAAGCTCTCTTCAATCTGCACACATGGGTCTCTTTATTGTGTGCTACAAAGCCTTCTAGTTGCTCTATGTATACCTCCTCCTTCAACTCACCATTGAGGAATGCTATCTTGACATCCATTTGATGGATCTGCCATCCCATATGTGCTGCAAATGAGATCACAGCTCGTATAGAAGTATACCTGGCCACAGGAGCAAATGTCTCCTCATAGTCTATTCCCTCCTTCTGAGAGAACCCCTTTTCCATGAACCTTGCCTTGTATTTCTCGATGCTACCATCTACACTGTGCTTGATCTTATAGATCCAGCGTGATCCAGCCACTGCCCTATCTGTTGGTCTAGGCACTACCTCCCACACATCATTCTACATTATTGAGGTATATTCCTCAACCATCGCATCTTGCCACACCTGACGCTGTGCAGCATCTTGATAACTGGAAGGCTCACTGTCTACCAACTGACTAACTAAAGCCACATAGTCATTGAACTTGGTTGGTTGTCTCCTTTCTCTCGTACTCCTCCTAGGAGCTCCCACTAACTCCTGAGTATCACTTTGTTGAACCACACGATTCCTGTTGTCAACTGTAGAGGATGAAATATCAACCTCCATATCTTCTTGATGCATATCCTACTGCATCAGTTTCTCCATACTCTCTGAACTCTCACCACCTGAGTCTATGCTAGTACTAGTAACTGTACTCAAGCTTTGCTACCCTTGACTCGGTTGAGCTACCCTTGGAGCTTCTGTCGGCTGCTCATTCTGATCTTTTTCTGGCAAATCTATAGACCTCCTGAATGCCTTGTCCTCCATGAACTTGACATCACGTCTGACTATAATCCTCTTAGTCCCTGGAATAAATATCCGATATGCCTTTGAGGTTTCACTGTACCCAACAAAGTACCCCCTCTCTGCAGTCTGATCTAACTTTGTACGTGTATTACCTGGAATATGGCAATATGCCAAACTTCCAAATATCCTGAAGTGACTGACATCTGGCTTCTTTCCCGTGAAAGCTTCTTCTGGTGTCATCCTACCTAGTACCTTATGTGGAACCCTATTTTGTATGTACACTACTGTACTACATGCCTCTACCCATAAGTAGCGAGGCATATCCTGGTCATGTAGCATAGCCCTTGCTGCCTCTGATATAGACTGGTTCTTCCTCTCAGCAACTCCATTTTGTTGCGGATTGTAAGGAACAGTCCACACTCTCTTGATTCCTTCTTTGGTACAGAACTCCTGGAATTCATTTCCTTTGTACTCGCCTCCATTATCTGACCGAAGAACCTTAATCTTCCTTCCTGTCGAGTTCTCCACAAGAGCCTTGAACTCTTGGAAGTGACTGAAAACCTCATCCTTGGTCTTCAAGAAGTATATCCAGGTCTTCCTGGAGAAATCATCAATAAAGGTAACATAGTACTCATATCCTCTGAGAGACTTCGTCGACATTGGTCCACCTACATCTAAATGTACTAGATCAAGAACACCCTCAGATCTAGTGTCACTCCTTGGAAAAGATGCTTTTGCAAACTTCCCCAACACACATACTTTACATACATCATCGTGCTCTTTGCTCACCTCAGGAACACCTGTCACTGTCTCACGAAGCAATTTAAGTGCTCCATGATGTATATGGCCCATCCTCCTATGCCATAGCTCTCCAAGATCTCTAGGATTACTGCTGCTCATAAGTGCCTTAGGAGTATCAAACTGCAACCTATACAGGTGACCACTCCTAACTCCAATAGATACAGGTGACTTCCAATCCTTGTGCTTGATCAACACATGTGTCCCTCTAAAAAGTACATTATACCCTCTATCCTGAAGAACAGATACAGAAATCAAATTCATACCTAATCCTGGCACATACAACACATCATGAAGGGGAATAATCTTTCCATTCTCCCTCTGAAACTGAACAGTCCCTTTCCCAACTGAGTTGAGTTTGGACAAGTTTCCCATAGAGATCTGGGTACTAGTACTCTCCTCCTTGTAACTGGAGAAGTACTCTCTAACTCCTGTCATATGAAATGATGCCCCACTATCTATATGCCAAACATTCTATGAGGTTGAGCTAACCATACAAGCTATGAGTGTGAACTCATCTTCCAATCTACTAGAGAGTTCATCTACACTTGTTGAAGCTGCCACTTGCTTCTTGCCCTTATTTTCATTCTTCTTCCTTTCTGGGAAATCACTGACATAGTGGCCAAATTCATGACAACCAAAGCACTTGACCTTAGATAGGTCCTTCTTCTTCTTCTCACCTTGTGAGCTTGATCCTTTGCTAGACCCCTTCTTCGATTTTCCCTTTCCCGCTAGGGCAACGTTTTCTTGTTCCACCTCACTCTTCTGACTCTTGGTGTTGGCTCCATTGACAAGACTAAGTCTAAACTCCTCCTGAGTGAAATCACTCCACAGTCGATCCCAACTCGGTAAGGTGTCTCATCCACTAACAACTTGAACAAAGACATCCCATTGTTTAGTAAACCCATTGAGGGCTATTCTGACTAGCTCATCATCACTGGGGCTATCTCCAATAGCTACTAACTCATCCTTGACAAGCCTAAGCCTGGTGAGGTAACTTGTGACGTCTTCTCCCTTAATCATCCAGGTATTCTTCAAATTTTCTCTGAGAATTAGCTTCCGGTTGGTGGTAGCATTCTGGTACAGATTCAGAATGGCATCCCACATCTTCTTTGCAGTATCTAACTCCACAATATGTGGAACAATATGATCCTTGACACCATCAAGGATTATCCTCCTCGCCTTGGCATCATCCTTCTGGTATGCTGCGTGCTGTGTTGTATCTGAGGGTATAGCTACAACACTAGTAACATACTCCTTGATACCATTCTTTTCCAGCAATAAAGAAATTCTAGCTTTCCAGACACCAAAATTTGAGGCACCATCCAATCTGTCCTAATCTCTCAAACCAGCTACAACCATCTCAAAGAAATAAAAGAAATAACTCGAAAGAGGTCAAACTAGGTTTTATAAACCCTTAATTTCTTTCCTTCCCTAGGGTAAACCTTCTATACCCTCAACTTAGCTCTGATACCATGTGAAAATTCTATTGTAGTCACTGATTATTAATCTCCTATCTTATAAAGATTATTTAACTACCAAAATAAATTCACAGCTAATATTGAAAAATAATACAACTGCAATTTCACCAATAGAAATATACGGAAAGAAATACGCAACACAATCAACACAATATTTTCGGACAATTGTCCTTGGAAAAACCCCAAAGGGAAAACCAACACTACAAATGAGAAATATATTAACTTCAGCAAATTAAGAGATACAAAATTCCTTGCCTCTCACTGGCAGAACTTAGACACTCTCCCAATTCCTCCTGCTGATATTTCTCAACTGCTATCCCCACGCTATCAGTGCGCCCCTTGCTAACACTGCAAGACTATTTGCTATCACTGCAAATACATTTGCTAACACTACAAATGATTCTCCAACTTGTATCTTCCAAATGACCCAATGACCCCTTTTTATACTACTCTCGTTGAAAAATCAACGGCCGAGATTAATACAAATGAACGGCTGAGATTAAGACAACTCAATAACCACTAACAAACTTGGTTATGAGGTGTCACCTAAAAAGAGTCAATATTAAATAACAATTGTTTTTATCCTAACAATATTTTTTGACAAAAACAACCATTTTCTAAATTCTAGGCCAGGACGAACAACTATCCAAACTACCCATAACTAATGCTGCTATTTATGGGTGAGGACAAACAGCTGTCCAAGCTACTAAAATTAACAAGAGTACAATTATTAATTTCTTATAAACTATTATATGCTTGAGTTGGTAAAAGTAGGCCACCTATTAACTCCATTGGCCTTTGTACATTCATTCAAAATACTGGCAACGCAAACGTGATTTAATTGAGTTAAGCATTCATTTGAGATTTTGATTTAATATATTTTAAAAGCTATTATGATGGAACTTAGAAAGCATAAAAGAAATGCAAAAGTACTTTTATTAGAGGAGTAGCATTTCTGGCATTTGGCTTCTGTGGACGAAGTTAAAATGAATATGGAGATAATTAAGCAAGAGCAAATCTTGGAATCATGGGATATATGCCACCTGTTGGATGGGTGTATGGGCCGGGCTATCGATATGAGCTGCGGAATGGCTACAAAGACATGTCATATATGCTGCTAGTCAGGATCAATAAGCATATCAATTGGCATAGTTTTGGATGACTCCTTCAATATTCTCTAAATTCTAGACCTAGTCCATTTTCCTTGGGCTACTACCAACTCTTTGACTAATCCATCATTGATTCAAGTGACATTTTACTAATAAATCTTTTTTATGGTAACTATTGACTTCGCTCTTTCTATGAATATTTTATAGATAGACTCAATAATAAAATTAAAAATAAGATTGTTTATGATTTATAGAATAATATTGAATGCTTAATTTGAAGTTGTCATTTATATATTTGTTCTATTTATTTAAAAGAAGACATTCTCTTATTTAAGAATCTATTTGAGGAAGTATACAAAATCATAATTTAAGAGTACACTTCTACAAATTAACACCTCTTGTATATTCGCTACAACCCATACACTTTCTTTATCATTCTAAATGCTAATGTTCATACTATGACATTTCAAGGAGGTTTTCAAAGAACGATGTGTAAAAATAAGATGAAGAATGAGGTTTTCAAAGAAGAATGTGTACAAATAAGTTGAAGAATGTAGGTAATCTATGATCCCATTCATAAAAAATATCTTTTTTTCATGCATATTTTGAACACTTAGATGTTTAGATCACGTTTCTATTATGGCAATAAAATATCCCCTCAATCTTTCTCCATTTTCCTTGGGCTACTACCCACTCTTTGACTCTTTACGGCTTCTATCTTGACATTGTTAAAGGTACATCCATTCCAAAGACAATTCCACCTTCAAAAGATGATACTTGTATAATTGTCTTTGTTGACAATTTGGATAGGTGCCAAGACATCATTATATTACATGTATTTCTCATTTAAAAAAGCATTATTCTTTTAGCATTTAATATGATAGTAACCAATGGTATACACCACTCAAATAATAACCTACTCGCAAATTAATTTGGTCTTAGCAGTGTGTGAGATCAAGGTGATTCTTGGAATGGATGAGAAAAATGATAGCAAGAGCAATAACACACCAATACCAACTCCAACTCCAACTCCAAGACAACCACTAGAAAATTTTAGCCTAATTTTCAACGCACATTAGTCTATTTTTCAATGCAAACTGGTCGACTAAATGACCATTTTTGTTGTCGATTTTTCCACAAGTTTGTTTATTGTCAAACATTCGACTTACATAGTGGTCAAAATTTTGACCAATTCAATGTCAAAATAGCCAACTAGGTGGTCAAGAATGGTCGACATATCCATGCAGAACTTTGACCAAACTTGGTCAAATGGTCGACAAGTTTTTACGTCACGAGTATAGCTTGGACATCGATTTAAACAGTTATTTTGGTAAAAAATTCAATGACTTCATGAGTTTTTTAGAAAAATAATATATATTAATCATCTATTTTAAAATCGCTCCATGAGGTGCACAATGCATATTATTGCATATTAATTATATATATTTGATGAAATATATATTATTACATCATATTATTAGTTTGGCTCCATGGGGTGCACAATGCATATTATGACATAATAATCTATGGAAACTTACATTATCGATACACTAGGAAAAGAAAAACTGTAATTAATATCTTACTAAGAGATAGAACGGATAGTAGGCAATCTTGTATTGAACAATACGAAGATAATTGTGTTGCAATTCCAATTCCATATTGTTAGTCAACATAACAAAAATGATTTAGTGGTTTAAGAATGGTTTGTTTCATGTTTGAATGTACCATTGAATGAAGTTTGGCTATATGAAGTATAGTCTTAAGACTCATAACTCTTCAAACTCTCTTATTTTCCAATTCATATGATCTCAGATGACAAATAAAGATGGAGCGGGCTTTGTACTCAAACTATTGCTTAAGTAAGCCATTGATGAGAAGTAGAGGAGGATGATAGAGTTTTTTGTTGATGGCTTATCACTAGTTGCATCCCCCTCTTGATTAAATAGGCCCTTTAGGGATAAGACAAATTTTGATTACCTTCTCATAATTGACCAAATAATTGATTCCTTCAGACCTCCAATGTTGATGAGCTGCAGAAGTGTAACAGGTTTGGACTGTTTCATGAATTAAAGACTATGAACAAAAAATTTTTGTCCCTCAGACTCTAAAATGTTGAGTTTCTCTTTGTTTCGAGAACAATGGAAGATTCTCTACTTAACAGGGCCAGCCATGTGAAGGTGGAAGCTCATTTGGCCCCTCCTAGGAGCCTCTTATGACCCCTTATGACACTTTAAGACCTCTACGATGTATTCTTAGGGATCATAAAGGGTCATAAGGCATCATAAGGGGTCTAGGGACACAATAGATGAGAAACATAAATGTGGGCATCATAGTCACAATTCTTTGGAGACACAACATAATTGAGTGCTATATTCAGACGATGCAATGCAACCACTACTCTATTTCTAAGTTGAAACTATAGGGTCTATCAACCATAGATAAGGAATAAATTGAGAGAGCAGAGGAGGAGGGCCATAAGGACCAAAATAATACAAGGTTTTCTAAAATTATATAGAAATTATAATCTCTGTAAACCCTAGAATATTTTTATCCTTATGGCCCTTCGATCTGTACTCTCTCAATTTATTCCTCTCCCTCTCTGTTGTATTCAACTTAGCCATTGTTATCTATGGTTTTTGGATCCTACAGTTGCAACTTAGAACCATAGGAATAGTGGTTGTGTTGCTTTGTCTGAATATAACACTCAATTATGTTGTGTCTCTAAAGAATTGTGACCATGGCATGCCTACATTTATGTTTCTCAACTGTTGTGAGATTAAAATTCTTTTAAGGAACATGTTGTGTCTATGTGGAACTACATAGGATCGTCACTAAAGGGGGTTCCAGATCAGAAAATTCCCTTCCACTTAACCATTGGATTGCAAGGTGATCACTAAACCATGCAAGTTGCAGGGTTGAAGGTGAGTAAAAGTTGTGGCATGGGTACTATAGTAGTCCAACTGCCTTAACAAGGACCCTATTTCTTTTTGAATCCATCTAAATATGTCAAATACATGGTGTATTGACCACTGATTGGGTCATTAAAGGAGTTTTGGAGTGAGATTGACAAAGCCCTAGAATTTGAGGGTAATCCTGATGGTTTTTGGCTCCTAGAGCGTCAAATTAGAACTAGAGGACTAGTGGTTTTGTTACATTGTCTGGTTATACCACTCAATTATGTTGTGCACAATCCAAAGAATTATGACCATGATGCCTACATTTATGTTTCTCAGCTATTGTGAGATTAAAATTCTTCTAAGGAACATGTTGTGTCAATGTGGAACTGCATAGGATCATCACCAAAGGGGGTTCCAAATCAGAAAAATCCCTTTCACTTAATAATTATGAATCCATCAATGGTATACTAAGTGTTTAGGATTGTAATTTTCCATTGATGGCTTCAAATTACCAAGATTACAGGGAAATGTAAACCAAGATTCATATAAAGAAAGGTGTTTATCTTGGAAAATGGTTGATGGTGATTGATGAAGAAGATTTGAAAATGATGATTGATCCAATTCAGATTGGTGCAACATTTTCAAATCTTCTTCATAATCATCATCAAATGAAAATTTTCAAATCTTCTTTATCATTCATCATCTCAGTATTCTACAATCATCTTCTATCAAATGATTATCCTTGAAAAGAAGATAATATCAAGAAAATATCATGAGAGAGATTTGAAAACAAGAATAGTGGTAAAGTATAACCTCTTTTTAACTCCTTGGTAGGAAAATCCTTCAAATTCACTATTGTGATTAAAAGTCTTTTAAGGAACGCACAAGATAGCACTAAGTCTCATTAGCAACTTAAGCAACCTTATCTAAGATAAATTTAGAATCTAGATTAGAGAATGGCCTCACCATTCCAATAGTCTCTGGATCACCAAAGCAATCAAGATAATCATCCTATGACAAACACAAACTTCATTAAATAGGCCCTTTAGGGATAAGACATACTTTGAGTAAAAGTACATTTTGAAACTCCTCTTTTTGAAGGAAAAATTAATAAAGATGTAGACAAATGGGTTTATCAATTGGAATTATATTTATTATGTAAATAATGTTCTTGAATACGTAAAGTGTAACAAATGCACTCTTGAAAGCTGAAAAATAGTATATAGAGTATTTTTTATGAGATAAACTAAGGAACCAACCTTCTCTAGAGGTTAATTTTCATAATAGGTGACTAAATACTTGAAAGTGATCCAATGTTTCTCTAGTTTTTTCAGTTAATAACTTAGTAAAAGGTACAAGCTTTAGCGCAAATGAGAATTATAAATAATTATTACAAATTAATGAGCGAATATGTTATCTTATTTAGTAATTTAAATAAAAGATATATGAAAAAAATATAATAAAATAAGAGTTCATGTACTCACTAATTTTAGTAAACCTTAATGAATACTTTATAGGTGAACAATATGTTATATAAACCAAACTTAACATGAAAAAGTACTTTCCTCCATTTGAAGTGAGGTTTTATTTTCTTCTATCTCCCCAATTTCCTTCATAGCTTCTTGCAAGTAGGCTACTGTGAAAACTTTAGCCTCTTTCAATATTGTTTCTCCTGGAAAATCTAGTTCTGAAGCTTTATATAAATTTAGCATGCTTTCTAGTTAAGTATATTCTTTACTAGGTTTGACGTCGATGAATTCTCCTTTCTCACCTTTAAATTTTTGAATTACATCTGCTAAGAAATGGAATATCTTTTAGTGATTGTAAAAATTGAATCTATAAAGTTAAATTCAAAAGGAATTCAAAAATTTATCACTTAAGGAAACATCATAACTATTCAATCAAAGCATACGAAATCCTAATGATGTCATGTTGAGATCTCTTCAATAATATTTTGATTCCATCACCTATTAATGATGACAAGTTATTTGACCATGAAACATGCTAAAACATAGTACTACATGGAGTTTTAAAGAACCTTATAGGTTTAGTATTTATAGTAGTTGCATAAATATGTACATTAGAATTTGTTTAAAGAAAATATAAATACCTATAAGCATAGTCAAGTGCCATTTTGATTTGCTCTTGAAAATATCTAGCTATTCCCAAGAATTGTACAACATCAATGAACCAAAGCTTTTGAAGTAGACTGAATTCTTCTCCTTTTTTGGAAAATATTTTTCAAACATCATAAATTAGTGTTTCCCTATGTTCACAATATAGGGAATCCTAGTTGAAAATTGTTGAAATCACATATTCTACAAAACATAAAAAAAGGATAAGATATTAATGGACCCAAAGGAAACTGTTGGCAGAGTTGAAAATGTTGACTTCTACCTAGTAAGAACTACAATGATCACCTCCAAATGTTGCATGAATTTTGTCATGTTCAATGGACAAGACTAGACAATATGAAATATTTTCAAATAATTTGTGCATCATTAGCAATTGCTGGTAAATGTGATAAAAAAAAAGGACACAATCCTTAAATATTGTGGTAGCTTGTGGGCTAACATTGGTGAACTAATTGGAAAGTGAGAAATAAACACGAGGTAATTTGTTCTATCTAGACCTATCTGAAGAAACATGTTTATTTGCACAATTTTATGATTTATGGTTATGGCCTAAGTGGTTGTGTCATGTGAACTTTGACAATTTGGTAAACATTAGTAAGATGAAGAAGGTTAGAGGTTTACCAAGATTGAAGAAACCTGATAATGTAATGTGTAAACAATGTCAATTTGGAAAAATGAAAAAGTCTAGTTTCAAGAGCAAGACATATACTTATGATAATGTTTTAGAATTAGTTCATACTGACCTTTGTGGACCTATGGCGTGCAAGACTACTATGGAGATAAATACTTCATTTTGTTTGTTGATGAATATTCTAGAATGATGACTCTAATGTTTCTGAAAGAGAAATCTAATGCCTTTCAGTTGTTTTAAGTGGTAATTGGCAAAAGTTGAGAAAGAATAGGTAAAAGCTTGAAAATCTAAGATCTTATAGAGGAGGAGAGTTGATCAAAAGAGTTCAACATAATCTGCAATGATAAAGGATTAAAGAGATAAATGTCTACACCAAGGACACCCCCATGGGCTGGCATAGCAGAGAAGAAATAGATCAATTATGGATTGTGCTAGAACACTAATGATAGAGAAGAATGTTGCACAAAAATATTAGAGAGAAGATGTAAGTACAACTATTTATACCTTGAACATAGTACAAATAAAAAAGGTACAAATGTTACACCTTTTGAATTATGGTATGGTTATGCACCTAATCTAAATATTTTAAAGTATTTGGAAGAAAATGTTATATATTGAAAGAAAATAGGAATGAAAAACTTGATTCTAAAAGTGATGAAGGTATATTCGTAGGATATTCCACTAAAAGAAAAGCTTACAAGTGTTTGAATTCTAACTCTAACAAAGTTGTGGAAAGTGCAAATGTTAGAGTTGATGAATATGTAGAAAAGAATGAAGTTTAGTGCAAGCAAGATCCTGAAGATTACAATATCTTTTTTAGACATTGAAGAAGGAGAGGCCAGTAATATATGTGTACCCAAAAACAAAGATGTCAAGCAACAACATGAACCTATCGAGTCACAACAAGAAAAATATGAGGATTGGGAGGATGTTGTCTAGAAATCAAGTGAGAAGGCAGAGAATCTACAAGATGAGCCTGAAGATCAAGAACAAGAAGAAAGGAGATCTAAGCCTACATTAGCGGAGTATGTGAGAAAACATTATAAGCTAGAACAAATCATTGGAGCTAATGAGTCAGGAGTCATGACAAGAAGTAAGTTGAAAGATTAAACATGCTTGTAATGTGAATTTGAGCCTAAGACAATGAAAGATGCTTTAAAGAATGAATATTGGATTCAATCCATGAATGAATAAATTGAGTAGATAGAGAAGAAAAAAACCTGGACACTAGTATCAAGACCATAGGATAGGAATGTTATTGGAACAAAGTGGGTGTTAAAAAATAAGCTGAATGAACATGGAGAAGTCACTAGAAACAAAGCTATATTGGTATGCAATGGATATGCACAGGAAGAAGGCATTGACTATGGGGAGATATTTGCCTCAGTTGAAAGATTAGGAGTAAGAACTTTACATGCATGTCCAGCTTTTAAAGGATTCAAAGTGTATCAAATGGATGTCAAATCTGCATTTCAGAATGGAATACTAGAAGAAAAAGTATACATTAAACAACCAGAAGGATTTGTTGATCCAAGAAAGAAGAACATGATTTTTAAACTACACAAGGCACTATATGGATTGAAACAAGCCCCTAGAGCATGGTATGAGAGATTGCAAAACTACTTGATAAAGATTGGACTTGTAAGGACAAATGAAAACAAATATCCGTATTTAAAGACTAAAAAGGTGAAGGGATATTGTTATCTGAAATATTTGTTGATGATATTATACTTGGAGGACAAGATGCCCTATGTCAAATATTTTCAAATGAGATGCAAACTGAATTTGAGATGCCTATGTTTGGTGAGATAAAATTCTTTGTTGGTTTGCAAGTTTATCAGATGAAGAAAGGTATCTATATGACATAATCTAAGTATGTCAAGGAGATACTGAAAACTTTTGATATGAAGGATTCTAGACTAGTAAGTACACCCATGGCTATTGGACAAAAACTATCAAAGACTAATGATACAACTGAAGTGAATTAAACCTTGTTTATGTCTATGATTGGAAAGTTACAATACGTTGTCCATAGCAGAATGGATATTGCCTTAGAAGTTGGGATTGTTGTAAGATTTTATGCAAATCTTAAGGAGAGTCACATGATGGCAGTAAAAAGGATATTGACATATTTAAAAGGAACAAAGGACTATGGACTGTATTACAAGAAGAATGACAAGTTTGAACTGAAAGTTTACACTGATGCAGACTAGGCAGGAAATGTGGATGACAGAAAGAGTACAAGTGGTGGTGCATTCTTTCTAGGAAAGAGATTAGTCTCTTAGACAAGAAAGAAACAAAACTACATTTCCCAATCTACAGCAGAAGCTAAATATGTAGTAGCAGTAGTGAATTGTTCAAATTTAGTGTGGATCAAGAAATTGTTAAAAGGTATGAAGGAAGAAATCACTGAGCCAGTTGTTATTTTATGTGATAACACAAGTGCTATCAATTTAAAAAAGAGTCTTGTAATACACACTAACACTAAGCATATTTCTATCAAGTATCATTACTTGAGAGAGATAGTTTAAGACAAAGAAGTGAGATTGGAGTATGTGAATACAAATGAATAGTTAGCAGATATATTCACTAAGGCATTACCTCAGGATGCTCATGAATATCTTAGAGGTAAATTAGGGGTGATTCCCCTAACTAAGGCTACCTATTAACATATAGGAGAATTGCATCAAATGGGATAAATTTGAATATCTGACAAATTGATGGAAAGGAGGTCACACTTTAGGAGTTGCCTAAAGTTGTGAAGAGTAAAACACAAGTTGATGATCAGTCATAAGCAAGATGATAGAGGGATTAATAAAATGTAGAGAAATGACATGAAGATATCTACATGGTGAAGATGAATGTCTTTTGCATTATTTTTAAAGAGCGAGAGATTCAGAAGGAGTTGTCAAGAGTAAACATGAGGGAGAGATACAAAAAGATGTTCAGAAGAAATTACCCTTAGAAAAGAGGGAGAATTTGAATAAGATAAGGGAGAGATTCGGTAAACTATTGAACAAAATTGGATTGTATGGTGACTATGCATATGGAGTTCGTGGTTGAAAATGTGGTGTTGCTATCAATTCCAAAGAGGGAGATTATTGGAAACTACAATTGAAATAATTGTTATATTATCATTGATGTCAAATCTTAACTGGTAGGACAATTGCTATCTAGTAAAGTACCATATCTTTTGATTGATGAAGAGGATTTGAAAAGAGGAGATAACAAGAGGACCTAAGGAAAGGTTGAGTTATGTGATACTACAATGGGTACTTGATTAGCTGCCACATTGACAAGGTAATGTGTTCTTTATCTTTAACACTAAGTGAATAAGTCAATAGATTTGAAGCATAGGCTTAACTGAGCAAAAGAGAAGAAATTTAGTTTAAGCTGAGTGATGCTAGTGTCAACTGAGCGCTAGTATTTAAGCTGACTAAATTTTAGTGTCGACCGAGCATCTGTAATTGCTAGGTATCAAAGAATTAATAGAGTGAAGACAATGTTTACCGAGTAGAATAGTTTTCGCGATGACCGAGTTATTCAATGATGACTGAGTAGATGAACACGGTATTGACTGATTGTCAATAATTTATAGTTTGTGAAAGAATTGAGAATCCCAATTGACATAGTTAAATTCTTGGGATATGTAAAATGTGTTAACATTAATAATGAATGATCTGGAGCATTTAATTTATGGTAAACCATTTTCTAATGGATTCAAGGAGAATTTTGGAGAAGTATCTAGAAGGATAAAGAAGAGAACAAAATGATGGAAGGATTTGATGAATTTGACAAAAACCTAAGATCTACAAAGGAGATTAAGAAAAAAACAATTAATCTACTTGATCAAGGAGGTATACAGATGACCTAATTGTGAGGTTATGAAGAGAGTGGGAAAGAGGTTGATGTTATTAACTGACGAACCTAAGAAGAAGAGTTGAACAAAGTTGATGTGATTGCTTAAAGGGATTTTCAAGCAGATAAGAGATGGAGATGGTAATGAAGGTTAGTCAATAAATCAGCATATGAGTGTATTCGATCTGTATTTTCAAAGTGAGTTGTATATTTCATACCAGAACCTATTGTTACTTTCTAACCATTGTATCAGTTAAAATCCTTTAATCAAGGTTGACCTAACAGTCATTTTGTAAACCCTTTAATCAAGGTGACATTCTGATGGAATGTTCTCAAGTCCTCTAACCAAGCCACTCTTAACAGGGTGATTAAATCCTTTAACAAGGTCACACCCAATAGTGTGTATTGTAAACCTTTAACAAGGTTGGGTTCTCACAGAGCTCACTTTAGAAGAGTGAAAATTTAGTAGCATGTTATTGGTGGTATTTTCTCATATTGGGTTTCCACGTTAAATCCTAGTATTATACTCATGTGAATATTTTTTATTACATAAAACATATTTTACAGGGTGCCTGAAACCCAATACATTTAGAAATATAGTATTAAAAGTTCAAGTCATAAGATAGCAATAACAAAAAATAAAACAGGCCA
>BSBK01010737.1:0-120000 GCA_027943335.1 Chamaecyparis obtusa | reverse complement strand
TTTTTTGTATTTTTCATCTTTTCAATTTTTTTGTGAACCATCAAGGTGCCTATTGCTAGGTTTTATCAAGATGATCATTTTTCGGGACTTTTTCTATTTTTGTGGTTTTGTTAGGACATTTTCATAGATTGAATGCTTAGGCATAGAATTTCTTCAGATTAAGAATGTTGATTGGTTCCAGGAGTTGTTCTCCTTTAGTCATTGAGATTTGATAGGCTCCATAGCCAAAAGTAGTAGTGATAACAAAGGGACCCAGCCAGTTGGGTTCAAACTTCCCCTTACGTTCTCGATGGGATTGATTTTTAGTATTTTCTCTCAAGACTAGATCGCCAACCTGAAATTCTCTATGTCTAACTTTCTTGTTGTAGCCTCTAGACATTCATTTATGATATACTCTGAGATGATCATATGCGGCTTGCTTGTGCTCATCTAGTAGTTCAAGTTCTTGTAATCTAGACACTCTGTAGTCATCATCAGTTACCAGACCATGCATTCTAATTTGTAGTGATGGGATTTCAACCTTAATAGGCAGTACTACTTCAGACCGATAAACTAAAGTGAAAGGAGTAGCCCTATGGGCATTCTGATACTTGTTCTATAGGCCCAAAGAGCTGGATTTATCATTAGGTGTCAGTCTCTTCCTATCTTGTTAATTGTTCGATGCAAGATTTTTAATAAGTTCTTATTGGACACTTCAGCTTGTCCATTCCCTTGTGGATAGTAAATGGATGACCAGTGTTGAGGGATCTTGAATTTAGAGCATAACGAATCTAGGTCCTTGTTCTTGAATTGGCCTCCATTGTCTATGATGATGGAGTGTGGTATACCATACTAAAAAATTATGTAGTTTAAAATAACATCGATATCTATTTGCCAATGGCCTATGTCAAAGGAACTACTTCTACCCATTTCATGAAATAATCTATAATTCTTATGATATGGGTGTGACCATAGAACAATGAGGATAGATAACACCAATGAGATCAAATTCCATTGTTGAAAAGGCCATTATGTTGTAAAGGGAATCAAATCTCTCCTTGGCGCATGAATCAAGTTACCATGGACCTAGCATTTCTAAAATTCTTAGCATATTTTATGGCCTCTTTTTCCATGTCTGACCAATAGTACCTAGCCCTAATAAGTTTTCGAGCTAGTGTCAAACTATTCGAATGTGATCCACAAATACCTTCGTGGACTTCCTCTAATGCACATCCTGACTCTTCACATTCTAAACACCTAAGAAGTGTACCATCCAGACTTCATTTGTATAAATCATTACCAATAATGACATACTGTGATGCATTTCAGATAAGGTAGAATTTTTTATGAAGGTTAAAGGTATAGGGAATGATTTGGTCTTTAAGGTAGGAGTATATGTTTTTGTAGTAGGAGGAATCATGACCAACAATGTTGTAGATCATTCGGGTTTCTAGACAATCATAGGTAGGGAATGATAGTGCTTCCACTAGGAACTCGTAGCATAGCTCATGTTCAAGATGTTATAGTAAATATGGTAGTGTTTCCATGGCATCAGCAACCTTGTTCTCCATTCTAGGAATCTATTTGAATGTGATAGATATAAAATATTCTTGAGATCATCTACCATGCATTTTTATGGAACAAGTTTCTCATCTTTTGTTTGATACACATCAATGACTTGGTGTATGACCATTTGTGAGTCTCCATGAATGTGTAGTTCCATTCATCTCCATTCTATTTCTATTTTCATACCATTTAGTAAAGCTTCATACTCAACTATGTTTTTGGTACAAGGGAATTTAATCCTGAATGCCTTTGGGATTGAGTAACCCCGTGGTGTTATGAACAATACACCAGCTCTAGATCCATCCTATGTATAGGATCCATCAAAAAATAACTGCCATGTTCTAGAAGATAGGTGCATAATAGAGGAATCAGGAAATTCCATTTGCATTGGTTGATCATCAAACATTAGTGCTTTAGCTAATTGATCTACAATGACTTGTCCTTTGATAGCTTTTCTTTCAACATACTCAATGTCAAATTCACTTAGTAGCATGACCCATTTTTCTAGTCTACCTGTGAAGGAAGCCTTGCCTAGTAAATACTACAATGGATCAATTTTCGCTATCAATTGTGTAGTATGAGCTAACATATAGTGTCTTAGCTTTTGTGATGCAAAGATGATAGCTAGACATGCTTTCTCTATCATGTAATAGTTCTTTCCGTAAGCTACCAATGTTTTGCTAATGTAGTAGATAGCTCTCTCCTTATTTTTATCATGTTGCGCTAGTAATGCCCCCAGTAAAGTATATGTAGTGGAGACATACAATATCAATGGATTCCCTTGTATAGGAGGCATGACAATAGGTGGATTTTCCAAATATTTTTTTATGTGATTGAATTTCTTTTCACATTCCTTGTTCCATGTGAAGGTCACACCTTTATGCAATGTTTTTGTGAAAGGTTGTGATATATCCACTAGCTGAGATATGAAATGTCTGATTGATTGTACCCTTCCTTGTAAGGTCCTCATTTGACTGATGTTTTTAGGAGGTTGCATCTCCATGATTGCTTTGACTTTTGTGAGATCCACTTCAGTTCCTTTCTTTGAAACAATGTACCCTAGGAGTTTTCCTAAAGTGACACCAAAGGCACATTTCTTAGGATTTAGTCAGAGACTAAACTTTTCCATTCTATCCAGTATCTTACTTAAGTCAGCTAGATGTTCAGATCTTGTCATTGATTTAGCTAAGGTATCATCAACATAATCCTCCATAGTTAGATGCATCATATCATGAAAGATTGATGTCATAGCTCATTGATATGTAGCACTAGCATTTTTAAGACCAAATGGCATTACATTCCAGTAGAAAGTACCCCATTCACAAGTGAAAGTTGTATTACCTTGATCTTCTGGAGCTATCTTGATTTGGGTATATCTAGAGAAACCATCCATTAAAGAATACATTTCAAAACCCACAGTCATGTCCACAATCATATCAATGTTTGGTAGTGGAAAATCATCCTTAGGGAATTCTTTGTTTACATCTCTAAATTTTGTGCATACTTTGATTGATTTATCTATTTTTGAAACTGGAACTATGTTCGAGATCCACTCTACATAATTGATGACTCAAATAAATCTAGCTTTTTGCAATTTCTCTAGCTCAGCTTTGACAAGGAGTGCCACATGAGGATGCATTTTTCGCAAATTTTTCTTGATTGGTTTGACTCCTAGAGTGATAGAGATATGATGCATGATGAGATCAGGATCTAATCCAGGCATATCTGAATATTTCCATGCAAAGTTGATTTTCTTCTCTATTAAGAATTTTGTGAATGCTTGTTTTTCTTCATTTGATAGAGATTGTGGTAAAAGAATTGACTGTGGTTCTTCTGTTGTGCCCAAATTGATAGACTGGGTTGCTTCTATCAATACTAGAGATTTGTCTTGTAAATGACTCAAAAGGAAATCAAATATCTCATCCTTAGGTTCCTCAAAGAGGTTTTCACCTTCAGATATGTCTTTTGTTTTTACTATTTTAGGTTATGAGACTACCACATAGCAGTTTTCACCCTCATAACTCTTTTTCTTTTTAATTTTATTCTTTTGATTGAGATATTTGATATTTGACTCTATCAAGGTGATGCTAGGCTCACTGGTGGAAGTTGTCATGGGTTCTACTATGTGTAGGTAGCATGTGAGAGCATAGTCTATTTGGAATGTATGGATGTCTTGGCTTGGATCAGTGGATGTTTGGTCAATAAGCTCAAGATGTTGGATAGTAAGTGGGGGAAAGGATTGAGTAATTGTGTTTATGCATACAATTTTATCATCATTGGCTCTGATTTGAGTCTAAAATTCAAATCAGAATCATTAGAATCAGTTCATTAAGTGTCTCAACGTCATCATTGGATCTTGCATTAGTGATAAGTGAATCGGACACACGAGGTCTATCATTTCATTCTAGACTCACTTCAGATGTAGGTGTGTATCAGTGAATGACATCTATATGTTTTTTCTGTGATGAGAACATCTTCTTCTAGAACAATTCCCCATTCACAGTCATTTGATTCTTCAGTTGGATCTCTTGAAAAATCAAGAATATGTGTGAAATCAAGATGGATTCCCCAAGAAGGATTACCTTCAGAGTCTGAACAAAATTCATATTCAAGGGATTTTGTCTTAGTATCACTGTTGTTTCCCAAATGCTCAACAATTGTGATAGATTTACCTTATTCCTCTTGTTTGTTTCCAGGATCAGTCAATTCTTGTGTTGCAACTATCTTTTGTTCAGTAGTAGGTTCTTATGTGTCTACCATGTTGATTCTTTTAGGTTCATTTTCATTTTCAAGAAGGTCTAATATATGTTGAGGTATATGTTCATAAGGAAAAACATTAGTTGTTTCTAAATCATCACTATTTGAGTGTTGGGGTTCTTCCTTCTGTTGAGTAATTGTCTTTGGTTCTATTTGTTCTAGGAAATGTGTAGATCTCCCATCAAGATGGAAAGGATTCTTGTGATAACCTATACCTATAGTATCCTTGGTTTTTCTCCCATAGTGTTCGATGGGTTTAATAATTCCTTTGCATCATGTTCCTAGAGGTCCTTTTCTTGTATATCCCATTTTAGACATTAGCTTGTGACCTGGTCCATATGATTTTGTAGGAATCTTTGGTGTTTTAGAGTCACACTTTTGAACTATCTTTGATTGAGATTCATCTTTGTATAGCCAGGATAGTATAGCATCTTCCTCATTTGATTCTTGTTTGGATACTTTCTCTATGACAAAACTTCCATTAAATATGACCTGAGATTCTTTAGCTGTCAGTTTCACCTTTTTTGAAGGTTGTCCATAAGATTTAGGTGAAAGTGGGAGACATGTGAGAGATAGGACTAGTTCCATTGTGTATTCTCCCATGCCAGTGTCTTTGATCTGACTCCTTTTGATGCGTCTTCCATTTTAGATGTAGATTCTATGTCTATTTGTTTGGTAGGAGACTCTCTATTGTGTGGAACAAGTTTATCTCCACTTTACTTCAAAGTATTGCAAGATGTTGATGTGTCTGTAGGTATAGTGACTTCTACTCCATCATAGGTAAATTTGATACATTGATGATATGTTGATGGAATATCTTACATCTCATGTATCCAGGGTCTTCCTAGAAGAATGTTATAGGCCAGTGGAAGATCCAGTACTTGACAGGTGATATCTCTGATGATAGGTCTTGTTCTGATAGGTAGCACAATTAATCCTTTGGAATTTATTTCTTGTTCGTCATATTCTTTTATGGTTATCTTCTTTTTAGGATCAATAGCATCTCCTGACAATCCTAGTTGTGTAACCAATTTTTAAGAATAGATATTTAGACCAACACCTCCATCTATCAAAACACATTTGAAATGATAGTTTTGGATTAAGACTTCAATATGTAAGGGCTAGTTATGTGGGTGACTCAATGAGTTGTCATCTTCTTCTAAAAAGGATATGTACTGAGGGAATGTCAAGTGACCCACCATTTTTTGGAATCTATCAAGATCAAGATCTTCAAGAACATTAGAGCCAATTAGAGCTTTGTCTAGAATTGCATGATGAGCAGGAGAGATGCGAAGCAACTTGAATATGGAGATTTTAGCATTAGTATGTTGCAGTTGCTGGATGATACTATAGGATATCTCTTTGGACTCTTTATAATTGGAAGATTTGGAATTATTCATTTGTTTAGATGTTGATGCAAGATTAAATGGAACCTTTGGGGCATTTGATGAACCCAAGTTTTGTCCTTGGAGAGTTGCCTAAGCTTGAGATCGAGTAACTACATTAGCTATTTTATTATCTCTATCCTTTTTGACAATAGTGATGACATTGTAGTGTCCAAATAAGAATGGTTCTTCCATATTGATGACATCATTGTTACCAGAGTAAGTTTAATTGACTTTGGCACCCATATTAGGTTTAGAAGGCGAATCTCCTTGATCATGTTTTGGAAAAGGTTTCGTGAATGTTGTATGATCATTATTGGATTTGTGGTTATCAATCACAATTTCTCCAGCATCGATTTTGTCTTGAATGAGATGTTTCAGACACATGTAGTTATTGGTTTTATGACCCTTGTTTCACTGGAAATCACAAAAATTGGTCTCTTTCCACCACTTAGGTTTGACTTCGGGGTCATATGGTTTGATTTCAGGCAATGTGATGATATTATTTGCCAAGAGATTTTTCATGGCATATTCCAAGGACTCGCCCAAAGGAGTGAACTTGCACTTTGGTTTTGTAACCCAAGGTTTATAGTCAGTTGACTTTTTAGCAGGTTCAGTTGCTTTTATCTTTGAAGCTTTAATGGCTTGGGTGCCAATGGTGAGATTAAATATTGGTGCTTTAGGTGGAGCACTGATATGATCAACAACATCATTTGTAACAATGTTTTTATTCTTGTTCCAGATTTTTCTTTTATCTTTGTTGTTGGAACTAGATCCTGAATCGTACTTATTTTATTTATGAAGTGATATGTCTCCCTTTCGAATAGGCACATTTTCAGTCTTTATGGCATTTTCTACCATTTTATCAAAGGATGTATGATTCTATATTTGTAGATGATGATTAATTTCTAGAATCAAATTATTGATAAAGATTTCCAACTTTTCATTTTTCGGGATTGGTCGAGCATAGAGTGAAAATTTCTTCCTCCAACATTTAAGGAAGGTCGGGAAGGGTTCTCCTGAGTTTTGTTTCACATTGTAGATGTTGATCATGGTGACTGAATGTTGGATATTGTAGGAGTATTATTGATAAAATAGTTTGATCAACTCCTCAAAAGTCTTGATTGTGGGGGGTATCTTAGAGAACCAATTGATGGTTGCTCCTCACAAAGATTAGGGGAAGAGACACATTAGGAATGTAGGTTCATGCATGAATTCCATGGATAAGGTGCAGAATTCTCTGACATGACCTTGAGGATTGGATTTTCCATCATATTTGTCATATTTCAGGAGTTCTACCCCTTTAGGAAATGGTGGCATATACAAGTTATGATTGAATGGAAAAGGACATAGAGCATCCATTGAGAATTCCTTAGGTTCTTTCTCTTTTTCTAGCTAGTTTAGCTTAACTTGCATTGCATGCATTTGTTTCATCATAGCAATGATGGGTGTCTCTTCCTTGTGTGTGATGATATTGTCAATGTTAAAGCTTGGAGGAAGTTCAGCCCCTTGGGCTATTTCAAGGAAATATGCCTCTTTGTCTTCACGTAAGAAGTGTTTCATCATTTTCTTAAAGACATCATTATTCTGATATTGGGCAATTTTAGAGGGTGTGGGTTCTTGATCCCCACCATGTTCAGATTGGTGACCCTGGGAGCCTTGGTTTTCTCCTCCTTGAGACATAGTGGTGCTTTGATTTTTATTTTGATCTAGTACTAATACTAGAGGGGTTGTGTAACCTCCTTTCAAGCACAAATTACCAAGGGAATCTTCTTCGTATAGATTTGTATTGTAAGGATGACAAAATATCTGGGCCAAAATAGAAGATGATGGAGAGATTTTTGGTTCTTCTCTTTGTTTTCTATGTGAGGAAGCTCTATTTTCCACCATTAACCTTGGGTGAGTCGAAAGAGTAAGATAATACAACTGATAGATGATTAGATTTAGGAAAATTGAATGATGCAACCTTGTCAAGATTGGATTGGGTTGTTGATAAAAAGATTAATTGGACATAAGTGTAGGATATTGTGCCCTAGGTGTATGGGTAAATGCCCAAAAGATGACGGACACAATCTCACAACACTTAGCCATTTTGAGGATAAATTTCAAGATTATTTTTACAAGGTTTTGTCACAAGATGAGATGGGATTCAAATCAATGAATCAAAAGACCAAATTGAGCTAAAAAGACCACTTTGGGAAAATGAGTTGGATTCTCTAGTTCTTTGCTCTATTCTTGACACAGGGGATTTCTGACAAAATTTGAACAATGGTTGCAAATTGGATTGAATTTCTGACAAAATAGGGATTTTCTTGCAATTTTGGATCAACTCTCGTACAATAGTATCTAGGCTCGTACGACACAGAATCAGGCCTGGGATGACAATTGTAGAGACTCATATCAGAAATAACTCCAAGATATCTTTTGCTTAGGGTTTCTGGACAAGACTCCTACAACAAATGACTCCAAGATATCTTTTGCTTAGGGTTTCTTGACAAGACTCGTATGAAATAGTATATCTTCCCATATGACTTTCTAGGGGTTCTAATATGATAATTAAAATTCACAGCAAAACTTGTATGATAGTTGAAAGTCCAGGACAATATTTTACACCAGAAAAGGATTCTACTTCAAATTTTTCAATTTTTTTTAGTTGTTGAGTGTTTTTGGTATCAAGTTGTTTGCAAATTTCTCTGTCTAGGTTTTTAAAAATATGTGTATTGGATTGTCTTAGGTTGTTTAACATAGTAGTAGGCTCATAATCATAGAAAATAGAGGAAACTGACTTAATAAATCAATGACACCTATCTACCCTAGCTAGGAGAAGAGATGTATTACTTGCTTGTTGACTTAGGAACACACTCATGGACTCCTTAGAATATGTAGGTCCAACAACATGCAATGGATGTTGAAGCCCGTATTAGCTAAGTTTAAGTGTTGAAGAGGGCACAATATGATGAGTTCTTGGGGTGATTACTATTCACCTCGCACAAGCACTAAAAATCCTTCAGGGGTGGATTGGTGGAAAACTATCTTAGGCTTTTAATCAAGGAATCCATTCACAACTGTCTCCCATAGTCCCACAAGAAGGATTTAGGTTGTTAACCCTATGAGCACTCTAACAAGTGTAGTCTCACAAGAAAGATTTAAGCAGCTCCCCTCTACACAAAATCAAAGCGTGTTCAGAAATGAGTCCAAGAAAAAAACACAACTATGTCTTTCGAGGCTTTAACCTCAAGGAAGTGTCAAATTTTATAGTGGGGTGGAAGATTTGGCTTAAGACTTGTCCCCACTTGGGTCATTCCTAGGAGCTTTTTACCTCTTTGGCAAGCCCTCTAAAGGATTAATTGAAAAGTGAGGTTGGGGACCACAAGATCTAGGTTTCTAATTCTCTAAAAGAGAAGAGCATAATCCCCTAACCTTGTCCTTTTCCCTATCCAAAACATGCCAAGCAGAATCAATCTAGAGACAGTACACAAACTGGCACTAGGGAAGATACCTTATGGGTTTCTGATTCTCCTAAGAAGGAGAAGAGCATAATCCCCTCATATTTTCCTCAATGGCAATAGACACATGTACCTATTTAGCTATATGCCTATGAAAATAAAATAAAATTCTAAGAAAACAAAATATTTTCTCAAATTAGATTAGGTAACCTGCAAAACCACCTATCAGAAATTGTGTTGAATGAGTGTCTTTGACCAGTGTTTTTCTGAAAATGGGTTTATCTGCAAAATATGGGTTTAGAAGTCAAGACAAGAAGAGGCTAAAGAATAGGTTTTTATGCTCAGTCTTCATCTCTCCTCCTTCACAAATGTGTTAGGCTATCAAAATGACCAGAAACAAGCAAGCATTAGTTTTTAGGGTTAGCTCTCAGTCAAAATCTAAAATCCAAATCTCAAAGACTGCTCAAAATTATGATACGACAATGCAATACTGGAGTCAAAACTTGTATGAGATTATACCTCTTCCCATATGACAATTCAGATATGATATGACAATGGGTTCATGCACACATGAAACTTCAGCTTCTATATGACAATACCAATAGAACCGACATGATAATGCAGAGTGTCATATGTCGTACGACAGATAGAGTATTCTGATACGATAGTCTACAGAATGTCATACAAGATGTATCAAACAAAAAAATAAAAATCAAAGCTTGAATTGAAAGTGTCAGAAAAATGAGATTTTGATAAAGGAAACCCAATGTCAGACCCCACAGTGGGTGCCAGAAATGTGCATGTAAAATTGTACCAATCTGTAGAACACAACACTTTAGTAAAACATTGAGGTTAACAAATCTAAAAATCTACAAATAAGACAAGTATTGTTTGTTTGAAACTGCAATTGAAACAATTGTTATATTGTCATTGATGTCAAACCTTAATTGGTAAGACTATTGCTACTTAGGAAAGTACTATATCTATTTGAGCGTTGCTAAGGGGATAGGCAAGGTTGGTAACAATACCACCTAGGGAAAGGTTGAGTTATCTTGATACTACAAAGTGTACTTGACTATGTTGTACAATGATGAGACAATGTATTGTTTATCTTAGTAAGACTGAAGACTAAACTGGTAGGCTTGACCGAGCAAAGAATGGAGAAATCATGTTTAAGCCAAGTAATGTTATTGTTGACTGAGTCAGTGTATGCCGAGAAAAATTCTAGTGTCGATCGAACAATAGTTAATCGTCGAGGAAGACAGTATAAGCCGAGGAAACATTTTTAGTAATGACCGAGCTTTCTACATGAAGACCGAGCAATTGATCACAGTATTGACTAAGCATCGGCATTTTTATATTTGAAGAGAATTTAGTTTTGGAGCTAACATTGTTGAATTCTTGGATTATGTAAAATGTGTTGACTTTAGTTATTGATTTTTTGAAAGCATTAAATGCACTATAAAATGTTTTATTGTAAATCTTTAAGAGATTTGAGATGATTCTAGAAATGAAGCTGAAGAACAAGAAGCGGGTAGATTCAATGAATCTGACCTAACCCTAAGATCTATGAATGAGATTGAGTGGCATAAGATGAGTTAACCTAATTGAGGAAAGTATTAAGGGAACCTAAGCATTGGATATGCATGTGCATGGGTGAAAAAGAGAATGTTGGAAGATTAGTAAAGTTTTATTGACTATATAAGTAGAAAAGGCTGAAGGAGAATTATGGTTGTTGCTTGAAGAAAAGTTCCAAGTAGATCAGAGATGGAGAGGGAAAAGTTTCAAAGTTAGTAAACCAGCATTAGTGTATGGAATCGGATCTGATATTTGCAAAGTGAGTTGTATGTTTTTCAAATAAATATTGTTGCTACTTTCTAACCATTGTAACAGTCAAAATCCTTTTAACAGAGGTTGACCTAATAGTCATATGTTAAATCCTTTGAACAAGGTTGCATTCTAATGGAGTGTATGTAAGTCTTATGATAAGGCTCACTTTTAATAGGGTGATTGAAATCCTTTAACCGGGTCACACCTGATAGTGTGTATTGTAACCTTTGATAGGGTTGGCTTTTAACCGAGCTCACTTCAAAAGAGTGAAAATAATAGTAGCATGTTACAAAGTGGTTTTTCCACATTGGGTTTCCACTATAAATCCTGGTGTTAATACTTGTGTGTATGTTTTGGTTTGAACATTTCTGTATTTTACAAGTTAAGTTACAGTTGGGTAGTGGACTGCATTGTTATATGTTTCTATTATTGAATCAGTGATGACCGAGTTTGTTTTGGGTATTGGATCTGATTTAAGGAAAAGTTTTTAAGTTTTTTTTATACATCAGGACCTGAGAACAACTGATTCACCCCCTCTCTATTGTTCTAAATCATATTAACATCATTAACCAGGTGATTTACTACCTTCTAGTAGATGTGAGTATGATATTCTCAAAAATGACCGAGATTAGTGACAATGCAACACCTAAACGAAGGATTTAATGATGAAAACTAATAAAAATGGATACAGATTAAGTGATATTTTTAATTTTTCTATGCAATATGGATGAAAAACTATATTAAAATTGATCTAAACTAAATAAAAATTAATGCAATCTAATCTAACAATGATATGAATTTCTAAGCAAGAATCTCAAAATTAGCACAATCTCACAATTCGCTAGATCGCACAAGCAAGATTCTCCAAATTCAAGGTTGAAGGATTGTTTGTGAAGGACTAAGCCGCATTTATATAGAAATCCATGTTGGCAAGTTGACTATACTATTGTATATGACTATGATTTAGTGTTGTCATTATGGTGACAAATTCATATGAAGTTTTGGAGTCAATGCATAACTTAGAAGATCAAAAATATGGCTAAGTATGGAAGACTGGATAGTCAGTAGAGTGTTAGAGGAACAGAGCATTAGCACACATGCATATGATCAAGTTATGGCATGTGCCCTTGGAGATAAGCTTCTGAGTATGTAATCATTCTAAGTCTAAGAGTGCACAATCAGATGAGTTGGTATGATGAAGATACAGTGAGTTGAAGTGTCACAGACAGTGAGCGGCAGAACAGAACAGAGCATAGAGCTGACTATTGGTATTTTGGTTAGTGTGTATAATATTGTTTTGTAAATGCTATGTGTGTGTGTGTGTGAAAATTGTACCTGATCTGTAGACACAACACTTCAGTAAAACATTAGAGGATAGCAAAAATCAAAATCGTGCAAAATTGAAATCTAATTTAACCAAGTGATTTACTGCCTTCTAGTAGGTGCGAGATTGATGTTCTCAAATTGTTATCGAGATTAGTGACCTAGATGACACCTAAATGAAGGATTTGAATGCAATTGATCTAGATATGAATTGAATGCAATTAAGCTATTTTTTTGGATTTTCTATGCAATAAGAATGATAAAAACTTGATATGAAATCTAATCTATATGAAATTGATCTGCTAAAATGATCTAACAATGATATGAAAAAGAATCTAAATGAATGTAAAAAAAACAAATTGATCTCACAATAGCCTTGATTCACAATAAGCTTTGATTCTCCCAATTCCAATTCTCCAACGTGATTGTGCAAAAATATGAGATGTTTTGAGATGAGTTGAGGCTTTAATTTTATAGAAATCCAAGGCTTTGGAGGTGCATGGAAAAAAGCCATAAATCACTCAGATTAACTCAGCTTGATTTTTGAGTTATCTGATAATAAAGATAATTTAATTCACAAAAACATGCAAATCATGCAAAAATAGCTTTTTAACTCAAATTAGAGTTTAGATCATCTTTTTGAACTCCAAAAGGATGTTGAGTTCTAAAAAGTTGATACTTTGCACTGATTTTCTAATTTGGAGTTTAACTGTTTCTTTTGAATGTGCATAATAATTATGAATTAATTAAATAAATAAAGTGATTTATGCTCAACTTAACTAATTTTTTAAAATAAATAATTGATTTATGGGTTAATCAATTATTTAATCAAACTTTTATTAAAAACTATATTATTAAATAATGACAACTTGCTTTAATTAATTAAATAAAAATTTAATCAATTATTCATAGGATATTGGATTTATTGTCAAAATTAAATAATACAATTAATAATAGATAGAATTAAATTTAATTACACAATTAAGTGGCAAGATATTAAATCTAATTAATTAAATATGAAAATATTTAATTAATCAAACTTAGGATAAATGTGATTTATCACCAAATAATCATTAAATTAAAGATAATTAAGATAATTAGGAATATTGCTAGGAATATTCCCCGATCCAGAATTTAAGATAATCAATTATGATTTGATGATGTTTAGATGTGCCTTAGATTAGGACTTTGATGTTGATTTCGTTCGATTTGTAGATGTAGGAGGTTAATGAACTTATAGCCCATTTTTGGGGTATTAAATTTTGCCCCTCTTTGAATTACTGTGCGAAGCGCAGTGGTTCAAAGATAGTCTGTGTTTGATAGAGATATGAAACTAATTTGAAATTGATAATTGATATGAGATAGAAGCTGATTGATATTGATTTGATATGAAGATAATAGGTCCTGAATGACCAAAGATAATGTTCACTGTAGCAGCGATGAACTAAGGATTGTGAAAAAAAAGTGTCAAAATGCCTAATTCTGAACCTTATGATTGCGAAGAAGTGAGTGACCGGTTCTAGACTCGATTGTCTTAGCAGAACTAGCAAGTATCACATCTGAACCCTTCAGTTGCCGAAGAACCAAGGAAATAACACTGATGAACCGATGGTTGCAAAAAGCTGATACAGATTACAAGATTAGGAGGATACCAGATTGATATGGATCGACGAATTTGATATGCCCCCAAGTGATGATAGATTTGACCCGAGCGATGAGGACTTTTGATGAATCAGCAACTAGACATGGTTGTTGTCTTGATCACTAATGAAAGATAACAGATTCCAAATAAAATTAGATTTACAGACTTGAATGATGTGCAATACCATGCCCCCTTCGCGATTGAAATTGAAATTTGACAAGAAAAGTCAACGTTGATAGTTTAGAAGCATGTTAATTGATTTGAGAAGTGGTTAAACACGTCCAAGAATGTATTCTGCATCGTTTAGAGGTCCAGAGGACCAAGTTTGACTAGGTGAAACTATGAGTTGACCATAGTTGACCAAGTTGAAATTTTGATAGTTTGATGTAAGATAATCAATTAAGTTGAATTATGGATTTTTGTGATGATCGAAGGTCGAATATGCAAGCAGTAGACCGTCCTGGGCCCAAAATTTTAAATCATGATTTTGACATAATAAATGATCTCAAATTTTGATTTTGATCCCGAAAAAGGATTCTACTTGCTGTTTCGTTGGAGGAACCTTCGTGTGAGATTCAGCTCTTGTTAGATTTGAAGATGCGAGTGGAGAATTGTTTAAGCATTGAAGTTCGTTTAATCATTGTGAGATCATGCAACATGCAAAATGCAAAGAGACATGCAAAATGAAATGCAACCTAAGACCTAGGACCTACTCACTGATCATATGTCGATTTGTTATCATCATTGAACTTTTAGGTAATCGGATAAATCAATACAATGCCCACTAGCTAAAAAAACCATAGACATATGAATATTGGTTTGTATGCGCAAGAATCAATACAACACCCACTGGTCAACAACCATGGATATATGAATATTGATTTTGTTTTCAGAATGTCAGATTAGATATAAGCACCAAGGCACAAATGCTAGGATGACCTGAATATCATGTCCATTTTGATATAGCAATTTGCATTTACCATACACATCAAATGATCAAGAGATCATTCTAAATCCAGTGTGAATTACCTGTAGTGACCCTTTAGCATTCACATCCTTAGGTAAGATCGTGTTTCATAGTAGGAGAAAGAACTCACTCAAAAAGACAATAGTTAGATCAAACTTCCTTGAATTTTTTGGGTATCAATGGTCGAGGTACGCATGGCCATCCAATTCAAGATAGAGGCTCTTACAGTCGGACACCATTTCAATCTAGAATTTCCAAAGTTGTTTAGATTTTCACATACAAGAAGAAAACAAAGAAAATATTATTCCCCTAGTCATCACTCTCTAAATCCTATAAAGGACATCATCGAAGAGCTCAAAGGGACACAATATGCAAAAATCTTAATGTGAATCAGTAAGCATACAAGGAGATAAAAGCATGAAGCACAGATCATTTTTAGTTTGTGTTTGATTGCGTTGTTGTAGATGCAAAATCCTTTCTGGAGACAAGATAGACTTGACTGACTCAAATGAAGCTTCAAAGCTCTGACTAGATATGATACATCTAAGATATACTGGAGACCATAGGATATGACATTGATTACCCCCAAGTGTTAAGCATTGATAGGATACAGACACTGGAGCTGATTGGTGTACAGACTGACTTATTGAAAACTGGAAATGCAGAAACAAACTAGGAGATATGCACAAACTAAAGCAAGACTGAAAGTTGGGAAAGACCAAGATTGCACTGATAGCTGGAGCATTTTGAAACAAGTGGCGCCCGTTTGCCAGGTTTTCACCATCTTGGTAGAGATTCTATTTTTGCTACCAAGGCGCCTGTTTCCAAGTTTTCACCAAGGCACTTTTTTTTTTCATTTCTTTTTTTCTTTTTTTCTTTTTTTCATTTTTTCATTTTTTTTTATTTTTTTTTTTTAAAAAAAAAATTTTGTGAATCATCAAGGCACCTATTGCTAGGTTTTCACCAAGATGTTCATTTTTTCAAGACTTTTGTTTATTTTTATAATTTTTTCAGGACATTTTACCATAGACTAAATGCCTTAGGTGTAGAATTTCTTTAGATGGAGAACGTTGATTGGTTCTCAGAGCTGTTCTCCTTCAGTCATTGAGAGTTGATAGGCACTAGAGCCAAAATTAGCAGTGATAACAAAGGGACCCAGCCAGTTGGGTTCAAACTTCCCCTTGCATTCTTGATGGGATTGATTTTTAGGATTTTCTCTCAAGACTAGATCACCAACCTGAAATTCTCTGTGTCTAACTTTCTTGTTGTAGCCTCTAGACATTCTCTTCTGATATAATCTGAGATGATCATATGTTTCTTGTCTGCACTCATCTAGTAGTTCAAGTTCTTGCAACCTAGACACTCTATAGTCATCATCAGTTACAAGACCATGCATTCTGATTCTTAGTGATGGGATTTCAACCTCAATAGGCAGTACCGCTTCAGACCTGTAAACTAAAGAGAAAGGTGTAGCCCCTATAGGCATTCTAATACTTGTTCTATAGGCCCATAGAGCTAGATTAATCATGAGATGCCAATCTCTACCAATTTTGTTTACTATTCTGTGCAAGATATTTAATAGATTTTTGTTGGAAGCCTCTGCTTGGCCATTTCCTTGTGGATAGTAGATAGAAGACCAATGTTGTGTGATCTTGAATTTACACTATGCACCTATTGTATTTAGGTTATAGACATGTTTATATCATTATATGTAAACATGCTTGAGCCAATTCATTTGGAAGCATTGTATGTAATAGGTTGAAGGCCGACCTAGTGAATAGTTTTGTTTGTGCAGATAAATAAGACATGTGCCTTTGTATTTGAGTATGGAATAAGATATAGAGTTGATAAAAGAAAATAAAAAGTATGCAAAGAGAATTTAGAATTTTTTAGAGCTTTACCATAGCTTAAAGCATCAACACAAAAGGAACTGATTAGACAAGCAGTGTCAAAGTAGCAATTCACCATTGGCAGATATAGTGTGTATCTGATACTCAGAAGGTTGTAGCCTTCACCACTTGAGTAGTGAGCTCTATGATAGTGTGTCCCCACCCCTAAGAGGGTTATTTTAAAAGACTCCTAATAGGGTCTGACCCTTGACCATGTCACTTTACTAAATACATTATAAAGATCAACTCCTAACAGGGTTGTAAGATCTTCTAATAGGGATCATAAAAAACTAGTGCAGTTCTTAGTGGGTGTCAATTCCCATCGGGGTTTTTACCTATTTGGGTTTCCCCGTAATCATATTTGGTGTTATGTGTTGTGTTTGTTTATCTTATTTGCATTTATATTTAGTTCAATACTTAAGAAATTAAGTTAAGATTCAAGATATCAAAAAAAGTAATAATATATAGAACATTGATTCACCCCCACCCCTCACAGTGTTCCCATTCCTAACAATTGGTATCAGAGGTTTCATCCTCTAAAGACAAGTTTAACCACTTGAGGAGACCATGGATTTAGAAGAAGTGAAACATCTAAAGAAGAATCTTGAAGCATTTCCTGAAGACCTTGACAGATCTAAGAAAGAAATTGAAGAACTGAAACTAAAGGCTAGTGGTTCTCAAGTTTTCATCAAGAAACTAAGAAAAGATTTAAAAGATTGTTCTACAAGTGATTTAGGGAAAATGGTCAAAAATTTGAATGAGGAAAACACATCTCTGAAGGATCAGATTGAAGAATTAAATGAGCAGCTACTTAACAATCAAGAAGTCTATGAAGAATAGGTCAAAGAAAACAAGTAGTTGGATGAAGAACTTAGGCAAGCAAAAATGAAAATCTTGGAGTTAGAAAACATCAAGAAGCATATGGAATCTGAATTGACTAAAGAAAAGAATCATATTGACAAGTTGCACACAAGAAATGATCTAATAGAATCATAGTTATATGCTCAGAAGCTAAAGGGAGATACCACTGGTATTGGATTTAATGAAGCCCAAGTTTAGATTGATGCTATGTGAGATAGAATGAAATCTCTTGAACCTACAAAAGCTAAGAAGACTGAAGATCATACTGAAGCTAAAGAAAAACCATATAAATATGAGTGCAAGCTAGTAAACAAAACTTTCTATGCCTATAAAAAGCATGGACACATAGAAAGAGATTGTAAAGAGGTAAGACCTTTCAATGGTTACTATTATTCATGCAATAAGTTTGGTCATAGAGCTATGAATTGTAGATCAAATCAAAGAAATCAAAATCAACAAAGTCAGAGAAATCATCCTCAAAAAAAATTTAGAAGTCCTCAGAACATTACATGTCAGATATGTAATTACAATGGTCATACAGCTAGATAGTGCAAATTGGTAACTCATATCAATGCATAGAGGAATATAAGGCCTCCAGTCATTTGTCACTCTTGTAACAAGGCTGGACACGTCTCTAAGTTTTGTAGATCAAAAGCACCAAGACAAGAAAGTCCTAATAAGTCACAAAATTCAATTCTAGATGAATCTAGAGAAGTCAAGTTTGTGAAAGCTACAAAAGATGCAAGCATGATTTGGAAGGAAGAAAAAATAGATGATGTTGGTGAAATAGTTAAGGATGCATTTTTAATGGATGCACCTCCTATTTATGGTTAAATGACCTTCATGGTCATAGAGGGAGCTAGATTAGCTCTAGACCCATGTGTGGTTGGTATACTCGCCCTCAGAGTATGCACCTTTGGTTATAACAATTTGGTTACTATGTGATACAGTATGCAAGAGTGCACCTCCTAATTGATAGCAAAAATGGAGATACAAATCTTCTATTATATTTTGTGTTTGTGCGGCAAGCATTAATGGTGGAAAGTGGTTTTTAAAGTCACCAAAGATCTTTTATTCACACATTTGCATTCGAGATCGAGCCTTTGGAGAGCACAGGATATCAAAGCAATTTGTTTTTGAAGATTGCAATTGATTCCATCAGTGAAGGATTGAAAGTTTATTGTGAAGCCCTAGTTCAAACGTGTTGGTTCAAAAACCCTTGGAAACTCATTTGAAGCAATTAAACAAGTAATTTATGGCTACTCTAGTTGTTTTCGATGTTGCTAAGAGGAATAGATATGTCTTTAGAAAGCATCCTTTCAAGTCTACCCTAGATGACCTAGAAGGAGCATTTTCTAAGACCCCAATGGGATTAATGCACATAGAGGATATATGTGCATATATCTACTATAAAAAGGAACTAGTAGGATTGGATAGAATCAGGTCACACATAGAAACCATGATGAATCTAGACAAAACATTCACTGATAAGTTTGTGCACCTGGAAGACAACCCTATTGTCAAGTAAGAGACAACCTGTGAGTTCTATGAATCCGAATGGATGAAGATTTTGTTAAGAAGAATACATGATGACCTATTCTAGATTGGTGAAGTTCCTATTAGAATCACTACTAGTCTTATTCATGAGATGAAAGGTTTACCTAAGACAGTTGCCATTCTTCCCAGTGGCAAGGATGTAAGGAAACTGGTAGAACAAGCTTGTAAGTCTCGTAGTGACAAGTGTGGCATGACAATTGAGTCGATTGAAGAAAAAGATAGCAAGATGATGGAAATGATACTTGGATATAGGTTTCAACATGCAAATAGGGTGAATAGTGTGTTTTCACCCACTATTTTGGTAGCTATCATAATAGTGAAGGAAGATGGTGAATTCAACTTGTGTGAGATCTTGCGCGCATAGTTGATGGACAATATTAGGGCAATCAAGCATGACAAGAGCAAGATATTCAGGTTTGGATAGTTGATAATCTAAATGCATTTCCATATTGTTGGTAAAGTGTCAGATCTTTACCTAGATAAGACTGTTCCCACAATGCCTCAAATATCATTCAAGGCATCATCAGAGAGTACCTTGAAGGACTATAGGCCCCGCAGCAATTATGATTGCCCTTTTTTATATATGTGAACGGACCTATTCTAGTGAGAGGCAATAGGGAGAGGTAGAGAAGTGTAAACCCCACTTCTAATGAATGTGCCAGCCAGTAGGGGCACCCGTGCATGCAGGTGAATAATATGCCCTACTATCTATAGTTGGGGGCCCCCCACCCTCAGGCTGGGAGGCTATAGATGAGGGTTGGGTGGGAATAGTTGCCTATAGAATGGTAGGGGGGTGGGTGGTAAACTGGTGCAGAGGAGATGCCCTATATTATAAAGGGGCTAGGGCCAAGTCTATTTGGCAGGGAGAAGCAGTAGTGGTGGTTGAGATAGCTAGCGGTGATAGCAGCAGTAGTGGGAGAGATAGCTTGGATGGATAGCAGTAGTGGGAGAGATAGCTTGAGCGAGGGATAGATGGCTTGAGTGATGGTTCTTTCTCAATTGCTGGGTTCATTTAATCCATTTCATCAATCTCTATAAGCGGTTATTGTTCTTGCCTTTCTCAATTGGCGGGTTCGCGAGTACTAGTTATTGTTCTTATTCCTCTTCTTGTGATTACTATTGTTTTGGAAATCAAAAAATTTAGAATAAAGATGTAGAAGAGGTATAGGATACCTGAGAGCATAGTTGAAAAGTACAAGGATAGTATTTTCTTCATGGTAGAGATAGACATCACATGCATGGAAGCGGTGGAACCTATAACTAAGTGGATTCATCCACTTGGTTATGAAGTGGAAGAAAATATTATAGAATCTTATGCATAAGTTCTACTATCAGTGCCAAAAGATCCCAATGAACTAAGATGGGGTACCTATGAGAAAAAGACAAGACAAGTAGATGCAGTCTTGTACAGTACTACGACCAAGAGGAAAGCATCTAAAATCACCTATGAGATACTAAAGATTCATGGTGTTACTCAAGCTGACTTGGATAAAGCTAGAGAAGCCAAGATAGCAATAAAAATTGAGAGCGCACCCACTGTTGAAGTCAAAACATAGAAAACTAATGACCCTAAGGAGAAGAAGATGAAAATGGAAGAAAAAACTCATGTGCACACTCTTGTTGTTGATCTGGAGTCTACTCAAGCATCTCCTGAGCCAAGCAAGATACCCAAGAGGAAGAAGTAGATAGTCACAAGCCATCCATCCTCAAGATCCACTAGAAGCCAAGCTAGAAAATCTCAAGCACCTCCTGAGGTAGGATTCATTCCAAGTCTTGAAATATTGAGAACTAGAATTGTAGATCAAGGAAGGTTGGACCAGATTGCAAAGTTCTATGATAAGTACCATGAGATTGATAATTCTAAGATCCATGGTATGATCATAAAGCATATGATTAAGTTCAAGAAGACTGTCTTGGAACTTAAGACTGTTATTCTAGACAGTGTATGGAATATCTTAGATTTTTTGAAGAGACGGGCTATTGAGGAAGATTTTAGAATAAGAGAGAAGATACTGGATGAAAGTATCCATGTATGTTTAATTGAAGAGAAAATGTTGTTGTTGGACTTGGTGAGGCCGCACCTAAGAACAAAGCTAAGAACTCTGCAAATCATGAACAAAGATTATGAATTAGTTGCAAAAGAGATTGAAAAAGAATTTGAGAAGGTGTTCTTAGACAGACACATGTATCCATATATTGCGCCTACAACCCAAGCTCCATCTAAGGCAGAAAAAGAATCTGAGGTCCCTAATGCACCTATAACAATTTCGTAGGATTCAGCTCCCATAGTGACAGTGTCTACTAATGCAATGGAATCTACACCCATGACCAAAACACAAGATGACACAATTATGATAGATAATGTAGAGATATCAATGGCAGCCACAAATAAGGACTTGGATGAGTTTGAGGAAGCCTTTTTAAGTACAAAAGATGCTAAAATACTATGCGGTGACAATTCACCTAAGCAGCAAGAGGAAATTCAGATTGAGGACCTAACAGGATGGGAAGAAAAAGAGGAGAAAGAAAAAGAAAAGGACAAGGAAGAAGAAGAAGAAAAGGAAGATGAACCTACAGAAGAACCCTCTATTGAAATTCCTATAAAGGTAAAGACTGAAGTGATGGATAGTTCACTACTTTCCCCCAAGCCATCATTATTGTCAAGTTTGACTCCTGACACAACAAGTCTAGACTCATCGGGAGAAGAAGACTTGATAAAGATCAGTGTGCTAGCAATGGAAAAGGAAAAAGAGAAATAGGTTATGAGGAATCCATTGTTTTTTGAATCAGTCAGCATCCTGAATAGCTTACTACCTAAGAACAAGAAATTTTCCAGTGTACACTCAATAGAGGATGTCAGCTCCATCCTATCAAGTTTCAAAACAAACTTCTCTAGCCTAGAAGAATCTGCGTCCAAGGTTGCAGAAGAGAAATATCTTAAGAAAAGGCTAAGTGAATTGATAGGTAACTTCACACTAGATCTTAGCTCTTTAAAATTTGGTCAAGCATTGCTAAAAGATTTTACAGCTAAGGGAAGAAAAATAATAGCTGATTGTATGAACCAAGAAAAATTGACTGCAGACCTTTATAAGAAAATTTAGGAAGCAGAAGCTATGATAGATGCAGTAAGGAAATCAGTGGAAGATCCCTCCATAGATGTAAATATGTATAACAATGTCTACCAAGGACAAGTGCATAAGATATAGAAGGAAGAAAAATAAATGGCTAAGATAAGGGCAAGGGAAACTCAGCTAAGAAATGCTCTTGCACCCTCATTAGATGTGCTAAATCATAACATCAAGGAGATAGATTCCACTTTTGTGACATATGACCAAGGCCCATGTAATAATTTGGAGAAGATGGAGAAGTTGACTTATGCTTTGTGCACCCATCTTCAAACTGTAAATGCACTAAAAGCATTGTGGCAGCAAGAGATCCAGAGCTTGAAGATTGCATATCCAGATGTACTCACTTTGTAAGTACTTGTAGATACTTTTTTTAGCACATTTTTCATTAATGTCAAAGGGGGATTAGAGTATATATTAAGGGAGAATATGGAACAATATATATTATGTAAAAAGGGAGTAAAGTATATAGCATAAGGGAGATATAAGATAGAGTATATGTTAGAAATTTTTGTGTAAGATACAGTTTAGTAACTTCTCCATATTCCTTTGTTTCCATTAATGAAAAATGGGGAGATTGTTGGAAAGTTGACTATACTATTGTATATGACTATGATTTAGTGTTTTCATTATGGAAACAAATTCATATGAAGTTTTGGAGTCAGCGCATAACTTAGAAGATCATAAATATGGCTAAGTATGGAAGACTGGACAGTTAGTAGAGCACCAGAGGAACAAAGAATTAGCACATGTGCGTATGAATGAGTTATGGAATGCACCCTTGAAGATAATCTTTTGAGTATGTAATCATGCTAATTCTAAGAGCGCATGATCAGATGAGTTTATGATGAAGATACAACGAGTTGAAGTGTCACAGACAATGAGCAACATAATAGAACAGAGCATAGAGTCGACTATTGGTATTTTGGTTAGCATGTATAATATTTTTTTGTAAAGGCTATGCACCTATTGTATTTAGGTTATAGACATGTTAATATCATTGTATGTAAACACACTTGAGACAATTCATTTAGAAGCATTGTATGTAATAGGTAGGTTGAAGGCCGACCTAGTGAATAGTTTTTTTTGCGCATAATTAAGACATGCACCTTTGTATTTGAGTATGGAATAAGATATAGAGTTGATAGAAGTAGAGAAAAAGTATGTGAAGAGTAGTTAGAATGTTGTAGAGCTTTACCAGAGGTTAAAGCATCAGTGCACAGAAGGAACTGATCAGACAAGCAGTGTTAAAGAAGTAGTTCACCATTGGCATATATAGTGTGTATCTGATACTTAGAAGCTTGTAGCCTTCACCACTTGAGTAGTGAGATCTAGGACAATGTGTCCCCACCCCTAACAAGGTTATTGTAAAAGACTCCTAACAGGGTCCGACCCTTAACCAGGTCACTGTACTAAATACATTGTAAATATCAACTCCTAACAGGGTTGTAAGATCTTCTAACAAGGATCATAAAACACTAGTGCAGTTCTTAGTGGGTGTCAATTCCCACTGGGGTTTTTACCTATTTGGGTTTCCCTGTAATCATATTTAGTGTTATGTGTTGTGGTTTTTTATCTTACGTGCATTGATATTCAATTCAGTACTTAAGCAATTAAGTTAAGATTCCAGATATCAGAAAAAGTAATAATATATAGAACACTGATTCACCCCCCCCCCCCCCCCTCTCAGTGTTCCCATTCCTAACAATCTAGGGTTTGTGAGAACTCATGGAAAACCAAAAATCTCTCCCTGATCAACTCAAATTGATTGTTGAGTTATCAGAAAATCAGAAAGAGTTAACTCACAAAATCATGCAAAAATAGCTTTTTAACTCAAATCAAAAGTTCAAATCACTTTTTAACTCACAATCACGTGTTGAGTCCAAAAAGTTAACAAATTGAATTGATTTGTTGATTTAGAGTTTAACTGCTTTTCTAAATGTGCATGGATAATTATGAATTCATTTAATATTTCACATGCTTTATTCTCAACTTAACTGATTTTTGAATAAAAATAACTAATTTATGGGTTAATCAATTATTTAATCAAACTTTATCCTAAAATTATATCATTAAATTTGACAACTTGATTTTAATCAATTAAATAAACATTTAATCAATTATTTTAGAAATTTGATTTATTGTCAAATAAAAACAATATTAATTATGAATAAATGAGATTAAATATAATTAAATTAATTAAGTGGCAGAATTAAATTCAATTAATCAAATATTTAACATATTCAATTAATTAATCTTTAGGATAAATAAAATAACATCATTTATCGCCAAATAATATTTAATTAAAAATAATTAGAATAAATTAGGAATATTCCCCGATGCAGAATTAGGATAGGATCGATTAGGGTTTCTATGTATCAATGCACAAATGTGCCTTAGGTTAGGACTTTTACGTCAATTTCGATCAATTTGTCGATGTACAAGGTCAATGGTCCTGAATCCTATTTTTAGGGTATTACAGTTATGAGAAGACCAAGGTCAAAGGAAGATGTATGAAGTAGATGTGTCAAGTCAAATCAAAAAGAATATTAAAAATACTAGTGAAATAACAAGAGGCAAAAAATAATATATTATCTCTAAAAGACTATTTATAAAAATATATCTAGCCTTGGAAAAATACAAAGAAAAATATAGAGTAGCAATACCTGAAAATAGGGTGGCAAAAGATGGATTCCTTAAGCCCTTCAAAATTCCTAATAAATGCTAGAACGAACTACCTAATAACCCACGTTTGTATTTAATCAGAATAAAAACACAGATTGATAGTTATAGGTAGATTCATTAATTATATCTAACACTTCCCCTAATTTTGATTCCATTTTCATTACAATATTTTCAGCACTAAAAATTCCTAATAGTTATTTTTGAAATTCAAAGTTTTATTTGCCAATGGCTTAGTAAATATGTCTGACAATTGGTCTTTAGAATTGCAAAACTATAAACTAATGTATCCATTGTTGACCATCTCTTTGATGAAGTGGTAACAAGTGTCGATGTTTTTTCTCTTCTGATGGAAAATATGAATTTTGGAAAGTGTTATCACTGAGTTGTTATCACAAAATATAGTAATTGGCTCCTTTATTTCTTGTTCAATATCACTTATTAACCACTTCATCCATAGTTCTTGACAAGATATATTGTAGTTGCTATGTACTCTACCTTAGTAGATGAAATAGTGACTATGGGTTGCTTCTTGGATGCCCATAAAACTATACCCATACCCAAACAAAATGCATAACCTAATGTGCTCTTTCTATCATCAACACTTCCAGCAAAGTCATTATCTATAAATCCAACTAGCTAGTTTTCTTCATAACTTGTTGTAATGTGGAAAATGTGAGTATAGGTAGGTAGGGTTTTTAACAATGTACATAATATAGATCCTAAACCCAAATTCCCATAATATATATGAATTGATAATGATAAGTAAAAATGAATCTATAAATTCTTGAAATTAGATGAGATGAAATACATACCTTATAAAACTGATCTGGAAATACCTATTTTCTGGTGTCTGTGTCCAGTTTCAGGAAATTTTGCAACCAGATCTAGAACAGGAAAATAGAGATGGAGAAAACCTAGAAATCTTTTTCAATTATGAGGAAGGTCATCCTTGACCCAAGTAGTTGGGTAAGATCTTACCCCAAGGTACAATCTTACCCCTAAAAGTCATCCTTGACCTAAATTGCTCCAACAAAAAATCTGTTCACAAATCCCAAAAGTTTTTCCAAAAGGTTACTCTCTGCAACTCCAGAAATAGCAATTGTAGATATCTAAAAATGGTGTTTTGGGGTGGCTATATAGGATTTTACCTTAGTCAAACCCCCATTTTGGTGATCTCCACCTCCATGAATAGCCGGATGTAATATAATATGTGTGTGTATTCAATGTGTGATGCCAAGATCTAATCCTCTAGATTGAAACCCTAGCATGAATTGATATGAGAAAGAAATGCATAGATTTGGATATGATAAGAAATCATACCAAGCCCCCAAGGCTAAATTACTCTTACCAAACTCATAATCCATGATTTCTACTCCATGATTGTATCTTTGAATGCTTGAATATTGAAAATGGTGGATCAAGCAAGAAGGGATCTCTCTTGCTCCAAAGAAATCTCCACAATGATTTGTCCACAAAAATGCTTGATATCAACAATGGCTTGATCTTCTATATCATCCTCTTGCAATCTTGCATCTTCACTTCACCATCGCTTTCTTGCATTAATCGATTATGTCTCCACTTAATGGATACTTGGTGTTATTGATTAAATGAAGGCAAAAGAGAGTGCTTATATAGAGATTTCAAGGTGAGGCTCCTCGGGCAATGTAAGGGCCCATAATTCAAATTTCAACTCAAATTATGGTCCAATCATAATAACTAGCTAAGGAGGGAAAAGAATTAAATGAATTTCAAATTAAAACCCTTCCACTTCGGATTTAGAAGCCTGACATTGATTTCAGGGTCCTCCGAGACCAGAATTTGAAAAGGGGGATCAAATCCTGATAAATTTCAAGGAAAACCTCAACTTTTACCTAGGTCAAATTTAACCTCAACCTTGATCTAGGTCAAATTTTACATCGACCTTAACCTAGGGGTCTAGATCCAATTAGTGTTGAGAACAGGAGGTCCCAGGGATGCCCAGAGACTTGGAAATGATGACAGAATAGCTCAGAGTGCTAGAAAAGGACACAAAGGCCTATGATGAACATGATGAAGGCTAGGAGGACCTATACCTAGATCCTACTTATAAAATAGAGCCATAGAGTAGAGAAATCAAGGAGAATCCTCAGGATCCTAACCCTAATTTCACCTAGAATGAAGAGATCAAGTGCAAATGCATCCTAAATGCAAGTCTATCATGACAAATGCACTAAAAGAGGGTGTTAAACCTATCAAGATGGAAGTGCTTCCATTTTAAGATGATACATTTATCCCCCACTTTAGCTTAGATATGACACTATGTGAATATGCAAGCTAAAGTAAGAAAACATCATAGTAAACAAAAAGGATATAGCCAAGTCCTCGATGTAGAGATCTTGCAGAAAACCATTAGAACCTGCAACACACAAGGTTAATGAAAACTCATTAATCACCTAGAGCTTAAGAAATGGAAACTGAGAAGTGCATAAAGCCCCTTATGCCCTCCCTATTTCATCTTTCTACTTATGAAGGGTGAAACAAGGTGATAAGGATAACTTTATATATTGGATATGTAGTTTGTTAAAAATTCCTTTCGTAAACCAATTAGAAGGATTCCTAAGCTTCCTAAACTAGTTCAAGGAGTTAGGTATCTAAATCACAATTCCAACTCCACTGATGGAACTGAAAATAGAGTTACCAAACTCAAGGTATGATGAAAAGAGTTAATGTGTATCTAAACACATATAAAGGGAAATCCAGATTTAACATGAGTAAATCCTAAGAAAAACCCTAACAAAACCCTAATTCTATCTATAAATAAGGAAAAAGAATTCATACTTACTCATTCTTACCATTTACAAATTTGAAGAGAGAAAGAAAGATACCGAGGAGAGAAGAACTTTGAGCAATGCATATGGAGCTCCTGAGACAATGCCTAGCTAACAGACAGCCACTTCACGAGGTGAGTTTGCTATTATTGATTTCTATATTTTGCAAATTCTTGATTTTTGTAGGCAAGGTTGACCCTAACTCAATTATGTTGACCTTGACCCAAAAAGGTTGACATGAACTAGAAGGTCTCCATTTTATCTGGGGTGAGGTCATCCTTGACCCAAAAAGGTCAACCTTGACCTAGTAAAGTTGACCTTGACCCAGGAAGGTCAACCTTGACCTAACTAAGGTTGACCTTGACCTACTTAAGTTGGATTTACAGATTTGATGTTGTAGAATGTTGATATGATGTTAATTTGTGCTAACGAGACCTGGTTTGTCTCTGAGAGTAGCCCTTTGGAGGGTTACTAGGGGTTATCATAGAGAAACTATCTAAGCTAGATGAGATCTAGTTGCTAAGATACATAGGGTTGTACTAGGTAAAAGTCCTACCATAGATCAAACTTCACTGAGCCATGTTATCAGCTATGATAGAGAGGTGGGATGAAGATACATGCTCCTTCCATCTTCCCTTAGGTGAGATCACTATGACATTGGAGGATTTCTACATAATCTTGTGGCTTTCAATTCGAGGTGAGCCTATCAAACTGAGAGCACAACAAGGTTTTGAGGAGATCCATGCAGATGTAGAGTATTGTTTGGGACTGGTTCCATAGATGCAAACCCAGGCAGATCAGATCATTTTATCATCCATACTGGCAGGTCCTACACCTTTGGTACGAAGAGTGATGCTATGTATATTGTCCTTGGTTGTGGTACCCAACACAAAGGGTATAGTCTTTTGTGCACTTTTCACCCATCTTGCATGGAGGATGGAGAGTGATAGGATTTTTTTCTCATTGGGTCGCAGCATGTTAGCCCAGCTATACCATGAGCTATGTCAGTGAGTGAGATATCACAGAGAGAGTCTTTTGGTATGCATGCTTTTATAGAATTGGTTGTTTGAGCATTTCACATGTACACGACCATAGGATTTTCCAGTGATGGTAGATGCTAGCACACCGATAGGCTTTTCTTATCCTCTAAGAGATGTTTGGCAGTTTAAAGATATCCTCTATTGGAGGGTATGTCTAGATTGTATTTTAGGCATAGATGTGATATGAAGACCCTAATGCCAGATGATAGAGTGGCTAGATACATGACACCAGATGAGACATTCACATGAAAGCTTCTAGAGGGTCATCAGAGCCACGTAGTGATGCCATACTACTATGATCAAGTGATGAGATAGTTTAGTCTTTTACAGAGAGTCCCCAGAGAGGTACCTCATTATGTACCTCCGATGAGGAATTATCAGAGACCCAGTGCCATACATCAACCATAAATAGTAGACATAGTAGACAATGATGCAGATGAGAGAGAGGATATAGAGGTACCACCAGATGTATCATATTTTGGTATGAGCTGAGACTACATCAGGTACTAGAGTCTGAAGGGAACCAACCCCATCTTCCCTGAGGATTATCCCATAGGTGATCTAGGCCTTTCAAAGAGGACATACCGAGGTAGTGACATAGTAGAGGAGGATGAGGATCATAGAGATGAGGAGGAGTCCATCTATGAGGGAGACCCTGTTGGTGTTCAAAATGGACGCTTGTGCTCTTAGGCTACCAATATACCCTCAGGTTTATTTTAGGATTGGTTAGTTCCAAAAAGTATAAGGATCTTAGGGTAACTAGACCAACTATAGGGACAAGACTGCCCTCTTCACTTCTGGCTCTATAAAACCAAGGCAGGTGTGCCTAACCCAGTGAAAACTATACTTCACACACCAAAGACTGGGTCTCAACAATAGATTGATAGTAAGAAATTACTAAATGCTAACCTCACATTCATTGACTCTCCATTACTATGTGGTGACAAAACCACATAACCAACAACTTAAAACTTAAAACGGTTCTTGATTTAGGATTTGGATTGCAACAACTTCAATCAGCATATGTTAACAAGAGGACTACTCATTTAGGCCAATGCCTCATCCATTGGGCAAGATTTTTTAGACACAAGAGATACACATACCAGAATATATTTGAGATTCATAGCCATAAATATATTTTCCATAGTCCTTACTACTTACAAAGAATCCTTATGTAGACAATAGTAAACTCATATCTCACCTAGAGCATCATTTAATCCAATCCTAGATTAGAACTCAAGAATGAAGATACATACATAAAACAATATGTAATGAAATAGAAAGCTCAAAGTCTACCTAACTTGACATAGAGGAGAGAGAAGGATCATGTATTTGTATTAAGTATGATGAATCTTTTTTGTGCATACAATCAGTCATAAGAAACCCTGCTTGCAAACTATAGCTTAGACCTGCAACTTTCTTCTTTTTATCAACAAACACTGAATCAAAAACTATTACAACCCTGACTGAGAATAGGGCTCAGCAAGCAAAAATTTTGAACACCTAACTCCCAATGCCTTTGAATGATCATGAAAAATCCTTTTATCTCAAGGATTGTAACAAGCACTGATGATCATTCAAAGCAACAATTTCAAAATTACCTAACTCAACAAAGAGAATGAAAGCCAGACAAGACAGGCTCCAAGCGCAAAGCTAGCGAGATCAAAAATAATCATCAAATTCTACAACAGATCCGACCCTATACCATCGCAAGGACACAAAAATTCACACTGGAACAACCACCAAGACCTTCCTCATAAAATCTCACCCATAACCAAGCTGGAATGATCAAAAATGGTCCTGTAATATGGCTTCATTCGGCGCACTATCTCCAAACCCTACAGAAACAATTCAAATTTGAAAAACAATGGATACAAGCTTTGGTTTAAAATGTGACCATAGATCCTTTTATTTCCTAGCAGATCTAGAGGCTTACATTAATCTTTACAATAGTCATGAAACCTTGAAAAGTCCATGTCCATGCCAGCAGTCAACACTAATGAAAAGCATGCACATCAACTCCCTCTAACAAATAGGACCCACCCTTGTTAGTGCTTGAGAAAAAAAAATCAATGGCTGGCACAAGATCTCATGGCTTTGATAAAACCCATGAGAACTTACGCCAACCGTAGATCCTCTATGGATGTCAGGGCCCCTAAAACACGTCGACAACTAGGTCCCATTGACAACCCTCCAAATCATCAATGCCTCGACCAATCAAGAAAAAGCAAGTCAGCACCATGTGGCACATCGGACCCACTGTCTGTCTTTAACATATTGGAAGATTGGATGGTCGACATATAATCTCAAGGGCTCAAAAGATTCCTTGAGATCATGCACCCATCGTAGATCATGAATCTTCACACTGAGATACTAGGCCTACCTGACAGAATGTCTAGCTCACAATCATGTGAACCAATTAAAGAATGCCAACTACGCTTACATGGCATGTGGACCCATCTCAAAGAAAGGATACATCATAAAGAAGAATCAATGGCTGGCGCATGTTCGCAAGCCTCTGACAAATTTCATAAGAACATACACCCACCATTAGATCGAGATGGTGTCAGAGAGGCTGGGCCCAAGAAAATACAACCTGAAAACATGGGAAAAATTAAGGCACTAACTTAGGAAAAATTAAAACATCGCCGAGCTCATAGACTTAGGAAAGATCAACCGGGGAGACTTAGGAAAAGCAACAAAAATTAAAAGGGGCCCAAAAGTAAAACCTTTAGTCAAAAGATCACATAACATGAAAAAGGTTCATGCGATCATGCGACAAAGAGGTTAAAAATTTAGCAAATGCGTTTTAGAGTTTTAAGTGGCCTGAATAAAGTAACACAAAATTAGAACAAGGCCAAGGCATTTTTAGGGCTTTTCAATAAAATGGCTAGATTTTCAAAATTTTCACCTAGGGTTTAAACCAAAGACAAGGAAAAAGGATGCAAAGGCTAGGAAAAGGGGGATGCAGCCATGAAAATTTTTACCAGTGCTAATAGTGGCTCATACTCAGGGACATGTATCTCCTACAGATATAACAAGCAAGCTAGAATCTCCTAGAAGAGCAAACCAAACCAAAAATTCTGACCCAAAAAGCAAAAATAGACGACTGAACAAGGGAAAACCTAAACTACTTCTCATGGAAAAGATACTTCAAGAGAAGTAAAAATTTAGGAATTGTCCATGAACAGGCAATTCCAAAGTACCACCAGTTAAGTCCTTCAAGAAATAAGAATATATCCCCCATTTGCTTTCAATAAGATAAGGGCCCAACCAAATTGGATCAAATTTTCCATGCTTCCCCTTATCTTCTAACCTTGCATTCCACATCAGGACAAGGTCATCCACTTCAAAACCTCTATGAGTATCCCTTTTATCAAACAAATTCTTACATTGTCTCTGCAATGCCTCATTTCTTTCATGTGCATCTCTCCTTACCTCTTCCAATTGGATCAGTTCATCCATTCTTACTCTCATCTCATCATTTAAATCTTCATCATATGCCTAGATGAACTTATACATATGCAATAGATTATTTTGAGGCAATCTAGCACTTATTCCATACACCAAATCAAATGGAGCACAACCTATGGCCTTCTTTACAGTTACCCTGACAGCCCATAATGCCCACCATAACCTTGAGTCCCAGGCTTTCTTATTCTTGTCCAACACTCTCTTGATAATCTTAATTAGACTTTTGTTACTAGACTCAACCTGACCATTTCCTTGTGGATGATATGGGGAAGAAAATAAAATGTGTATCCCATATTGCTAACAAAAATTACTAAATTCATATGATCTAAAACACATTGGATTATCAACCACAATTACTTTTGGACAACCAAATCTGGTAAGGATGTTTTGCATCATAAAATCTATCACCACTTTGCTAGTAGCCTTTCTAGTAGGGATAGCTTCAACCCACTTGGTAAAATAGTTTGTTGCCACTAGTATGTAAGAATTTCCACCACTAGACTTATTTGGAATCTCCCCAATAAAATCAATACCCCACTTCTGGAAAGGAGCCTGAACTGCAACAGGCCTAAGTGGTGAATTCCCATTAAATTTTAACTTACCAGCAAACCTTTGACATGCATCACATTTTCTTACAAACTGATGTGTATCTTTAAAAATTGTAGGCCACCAAAATCTAGACCTAAGGATCTTTTGAACTATGGTCTTTTCCATATAGTGTCCTCCACAAACACCTTGGTGCATTTCCTTTAACAAAGTTTCAGATCTCTCATGGTCTATGCACTTTAGCAATACTCCATTGTTTCTCCACCACAACTTAGCATGTATAATGGCATACCTTGCAGATTGCAACTTGATAGTTCTCCTTCTATTTTCATCCATCTCAGGGGGGAGGATCAATTTCTACAAGTAACCAATAACATCTTTGTACCAATCACAATAATCCAAATCACAAACATATGGCCTTTGCTCTTCTTCTAACACATTTACATGATTTGCAATCAAATTACTTTGTGCCATTAATTTTACAAGACCTAAGCCTCTTACCAACTTTGTAATCTGGATATCAATATTAAATTCTTGGATCCTATTGATCGATCTACATCTTTTTCTTGAAACTTCTTGTTGCACCAATATATCCTTAACTGCGGCACTAGGAACATAAGCAACCACCTTAGCTCCCACAAGGTAACATCTAAAAGCCTTGACTGCTTTAACTAAGGCATAAGCCTATTTCTCAGTAATATCATATTTTAATTCTGCTGCTTGTAGGGATTTACTAAAAAATGATATGGGTTGTTCATATCCATCTGAATTCTTTTGCAATAAAACTGTTGCAACTGTATGACAAGAAGCAAAAGAAAATATCTGCATGGGCTTACCATAATTAGGTGTCCTTAAAGTTGGAGCATCCTTGATGGCCTTTTTGATACTTCTAAAAGATTCATCTGCTTCTTCATTCCATTCAATCTTTGCTTCTTTTTTCAACATCCTAGAGATAGGGATACTGATTTCTATAAAATTTGAAACAAATCTCCTTAGAAAATTTACCTACCCAAAGAAGGATTGTATTGCTTTAACATTTCTAGGTTGTGAAAGCTTGTCTATAGCCATAACCCCTTTAGGTTCAATCCTCACTCCATCCTTGGACAAAATATGTCCCAAGAGCTTGCCCTCCACAACACCAAAAGAACACTTCTTTGGATTCAAAGAAATCCCATACTCCAAAGCCTTGATAAAAACTTTCTCAAGATGTTCACAGTGCTAATTTTCCTTATCTGAATATGCTATGAGATCATCCTAATATACCACTAGAAATTTTTTTATGAAGTCTGCAAAGGCCACATCCATAGCTCTCTAAAAAGTAGCTCCTGCATTTTTCAGACCAAAAGGCATTCTAACATAAACATACATTCCCCAAGGGGTAGTGAATGTAGTCTTAAATTGTTCTGACTCCTTGACCATGACCTAATTATATCCAAAGAAACCATCCATCATGGACATTAACTCTGATCCAGTAACCCTCTACAGCATATTCTCCATATTAGGCAAACCATAATTGTCCTTCAAAGAATTGACATTCAAGTTCCTAAAATCAACACATAACCTAATGTCACCATTTTTTTTTCTAACCGAAACCAAGTTTGACACCCAAGTAGAATGTCTGATAGGCTTGATGATGCCAGCATCCATCATCTTTTTGAGTTCATCTTGCATTTTTGGTGCCAAGGTATGATTCACAGGCCTTAATTTTTGCCTAAAAGGTTTAGTACCTTCCTTCAATGGTATCTCATGCTGGAAAAGATCCTCTCTATAGGCTTTCAAATCATCATAAGACCATGCAAAGACATGTCTAAATTTTTTGAGAAGATCAATCAGATTATTCCTAGTTCTTTGGGACAAACATTTACCTATATAAACATTTTTGGGTACTTGACTTGTTCCTAAATTTATTTCCTCCAAATCATTTATCTTATCAACAAATTTACGAAAACAAGTTCTTTGTTTATCATCAAATGCCCTCTCAAGAGAAACCAATCCCCTTGTGATCCTATTTGACTTTAGTTCCAAAACTTCTTTCCCAAGAACATTCTCTTTTCCATTTTTGATGTCAACATAAGTGTTGAAATCCATCTCCTGACCATCAAAATGAGAATCACATTGCAAAAACCTTAGTATATCCTGATCATCAGAAAATACATACCAATTCTCAACATTGTCTAGGATAGAAGGCCTAGACTTGAACTCAATGTTGGATATCCCCACAAAATTAATATCCTTTGTCCTTAGTGCTATGTTTTCCAATAAGTCAACCATCTTGTTTTGGCTTCTATCCACCCAATCAATACCAAAGGCACTAAAACCTTCAATTTCATCCCAGACAGCATTTCTATATTGTTTCAGCCTTTGATTCTTAGATGCATACTTTGATCTAATCTGAGAAATTATTAACTCAGAGTCACCAATCACCCTAAGATGTTTGATTCCATGTTTTGATGCTTGTCTCAAACCAATCAGTAGGGCCTCATATTCAGCAACATTATTTGTGCAAAGGAACAAGAGAGTGAAAGAAAACTTGAAAGCCTTACCACTTGGGGATATCAATAGCACTCCTACTCTGGCACCTTCCTTTGAACTTGCTCCATCAAAATATAGGGTCCATAAGACATCACCTTCTACCATGTTATTTTCATCATCAACTAGAAGGACAGACCTGACCTTTTCTTACACCTCTCTCTCCTGAACTTGGAAAGAACCAATATCAGTGTCAACAAAATAATTCAGGTTGTCCTCTTCATCCTCCTCAATCATATGTGGGGTTCTAGTTTCCCTTGAAACTTTCACACTTTCTCCTTCAATGCTAAAAGTAGCAAAAGACAAGTCACATTGAATACTTCCTCCCATAGAAGCACTCCATTTTCTAGATAATAGCATTCCATACTGAGGAGGAATATCAACTACAAGAACACTCATAGTTAGTTGTTTGTCAAGAAATGCTGCTAATTTATAAGGCAAAGCCTTAATGGTACCAATAATTGGCACTTCTCTTGAGTCCATAGCTTGGCATCTCCCATGAGGTGTATCAACCTTTAGCCCTAATGACTTCATGCAGGCATGACAGTGTTTGATGCTCCAAAATCAATCATGCAATTCTTCAATAATTTTCCATTTATCATAAGGGACAAGAAAAAAGGATCAACTGTCCCTGATGTAACATTTACAACATTTGCATTCAAAAATATCTAAGGGATCTTAGAGATAATTTCTTCATTTTTACTGTCAGGTGTGTCATCTAAAAAAGCCACATGCTTATCACACCTACTCATTTCTTGGACCTTTATTGAAGAAACACAACTTACCCAATCCAAGGCCTTGACCTTGTGCTCTTCTATTCTCATCATTTCCAAAAGTGGAACTTTGATAGTTATTTGTGAAAGCAATTTAGTCATATCAATGGGAACATATGTATGGTTGCCCATGTCTTCCTTAATCTCAGTGACATATTTATCCTCCTTTTGGACAGTCAAGTCAGATTTACCCTTTTGCACAAATTCATCTTCCTTCTGAGGTATGGGAATAGCTAATTCTAATGTTTTTACTTTACCCCTAGGTATTGTAGTAGGTCGACTCCTCTTTTTAATTTTAACCTAACTGACAACACCAGCACCTTTCTCCTTTTCCTCGGGTTGTTGTGTACTCCTTTCTAAATTCTTGATAAACATACTACCCAATTTACCAACTATGCTTCCAATTGTCCTATTTCTCAAATTGTAATTTCTCCTGGCTTGAGTGACCATGTCTGCAGTGGTTTGAGAAATTTCCTCATCAGAGGGTCTCCTTAAGGAAACATGTTCCTCACACTTCACTGCACCACATCCAACATCATCAAATTCTTCTTCCTCATCATCAATAGAGTCAACCTCATCCCATGCATGTGAAGAAGTCATTGCACAACCACTCTAATCATATTGCTTATCTTGTTCTTGGTTCTCAGATAAATTCAGAGCAATAACACAATGTTTTGGACTATGAGGAGATTGACAAGAAGCACACCACAGGATATCATCATTCATGTTAACTAAATTTCTTTGCAAAGGATCAAGAATCCTATCATCAAGCCTATCCCTTTTAACTAGAAAAATGGGCTTTCCATCCTTCCATTGAGTGTTGTATGGGTAATTCTGCATTCTTGGTTGCTTTCTAAAATTACTTGAAATAGGTCAGTCATTTTTTGCAACCCTATTGTTTCTTTTTTCATCAGGCTTTAGATCTTCTAAAGCACTTAGAATCTGCTTTAGATTATCCTCCTCCTTTGGCTTAAAATTAGTAGACCTTCCCATCTCTTTCTTATTTTGCACTTGAGGCCTATAATCATCTCTTCTCCCTAATTTTCCTGATATTCTTCTATTACTTTCTATGTTGATAGCCAACTTGTAAGCCTCCCCAAGATTTCTAGGGTTTTTATCCCTTAAAAGGTACCCCATCTTTTCATCAAAAGCATTTAAGTATGTCACAAGACACACTCTATCATCCAATCTGATAACTTGCAAGAGCCTATGCATAGCCTTTTGGAATCTTATATTAAATTCAAGGACCTCTTCATTCTGATTTTTCTTTATGTTATTGAATTCATTCAAAATAAAACCCTCATTTTTTTTATCTCCATAATGCTCCTTAAAACAATTCTTAAATTCATTCCAAGCTCCTATACTAGCATGGGGAAATCTTCTAAACCAGTCCCTAGCATCCTTGGTCAGAGATTGTACAAATAACTTCATTACAACATCATCAGGCTCAATATTATAATCATCTATCACATCCATAAAAAAATTTAGATGTTCCTCACATGTGATGACATTATTCCCAGCAAACTTTGAGAGCTTCTTTCTAATTTCATCTGGAATTACATTAGGATAACCAAGAATACCAAAAAAGATAAGCTGTTTGTACCTTTCATGAACAAGAACTCCTTGAGGTGGGTCCATTCCTTGAGATGTAGATGTCCTTGTGTTTGAACCAGTAGGAATTTTAGCAGCACCCAGAATGCCATTTGTCTGAGTTGCAAGGTTACCATGATTCCCACCTTGTCCCAAAAAGGAAGCAACAACATTTGAAGGTCCTGAGGTATGCTTGAGAAAATCAATCTTCTTCCTTATTTCTACAGCAGTGGCCTCCAATTTTGCCTTCTCTAATTCTTTATCTAATATTTCTTTTTCCTTTCTAGCCTTCTCAAGGTCTGCATCTAATCACAATCCTTGCTCTAACAGGTTTTCCACATGAACTTGTTCATTGATTTGAACTCCAACAGCTTTCTATTTGCCTTTATCTCTAGGCCTAGTTATCTCATGTGTTCTCTACACAATAGGCTTTTCCTCTGCTCTTTCAGGCTCTGGGACAAAATTAATTGCCTCCAAATCTAACAACTACCTCTTTAGCTTATCAACCCTTATCATTGCTTGTCTTACTCTGTCTTCTTTATCTTTTTCTCTTTGTTGTCTGATAGCAACTTGTTCTTGGACTCTTTTTTCCAACTCATAGAGCTCTTCAAAGATTTCTTTTGATTCTAGGAGAGTAGTCTCAGACTCATCATCTCCCACTTGAAATTCATCCTCATACTGGTTCAATCCCAAATCAACAACCTCTTCATATTCTGAAATATTTTCTTCTTGACTAGGCTTGGTTTGAGCTTCTTGTCTTGTATCCCTTTTACTTTTCCAAGTATGATAAACATTTCTTTTCTTCTTTCCTCCCCTTGTCTAACTAGGCCTAAAAGAGCTTGGAATACCTTCTTCCATTCTATCTTCAGGATGCTCCCTTCTCTGAGACCTAGTACCTCTGTAACTCATTTTATAAATAGTCTACTGACCAGCACTACTGTAAAGATGTTTGAGTCACCACCCAAGTATGTTGGGAATCTTACAATACAACTTCCTCACTTAAAAAATATCCAAATGAGTTTGACAAGATAAGGGACAAGAATAACCCTATTTCTTCCAATGATGACCTACTAGTTATTATAGACTTGTGTAACATTTCCCCAGCAAAGTCACCATCTTGTTGGTGTTCAAAATGGACACTTATGCTCTTAGGCTACCAATATACCCTCAAGTTGATTTTAGGATTGGTTAGTTCCAAAAACTATAAGGATCTTAGGGTAATTGGACCAACTATAGGGACAAGACTGCCCTCTTCACTTCTAGCTCTACAAAACCAAGGTGGGTGTGCCTAACCCAGTGAAAACTATACTTCACACACCAAAGACTGGGTCTCAACAATAGATTGATAGTAAGAAAGTACTAAACGCTAACCTCACATTCATTGACTCTCCATTACTATGTGGTGACAAAACCACATAACCAACAACTTAAAACTTAAAATGGTTCTTGATTTAGGATTTGGATTGCAACAACTTCAATCAGCATATGCTAACAAGAGGATTACTCATTTAGGCCAGTGCCTCATCCATTGGGCAAGATTTTTTAGACACAAGAGATACACATACCAGAATATATTTGAGATTCATAGCCATAAATACATTTTCCATAGTCTTTACTACTTACAAAGAATCCTTATGTAGATAATAGTAAACTCATATCTCACCTAGAGCATCATTTAATCCAATCCTAGATTAGAACTCAAGAATGAAGATACATACATAAAACAATATGTAATGAACTAGAAAGCTCAAAGTCTACCTAACTTGACATAGAGGAGAGAGAAGGATCATGTATTTGTATTAAGTATGATGAATCTTTTTTGTGCATACAATCAGTCATAAGACACCCTGCTTGCAAACTATAGCTTAGACTTGCAACTTTCTTCTTTTTATCAACAAACACTGAATCAAAAACTATTACAACCCTGACTGAGAATAGGGCTCAGCAAGCAAAAATTTTGAACACCTAACTCCCAATGCCTTTGAATGATCATGAAAAATCCTTTTATCTCAAGGATTGTAACAAGCACTGATGATCATTCAAAGCAACAATTTCAAAATTACCTAACTCAACAAAGAGAATGAAAGCCAGACAAGATAGGCTCCAAGCACAAAGCTAGTGAGATCAAAAATAATCATCAAATTCTACAACAAATCTGACCCTATACCAACCCAAGGACACAAAAATTCATGCTAGAACAACCACCAGGACCTTCCTCATAAAATCTCACCCATAACCAAGCTGGAACGATCAAAAATGGTCCTGTAATATGGCTTCATTTGGTGTACTATCTCCAAACCCTACAGAAACAATTTGAATTTGAAAAACAATGCATACAAGCTCTGCTTTAAAATGTGACTATAGATCCTTTTATTTCCTGGAAGATCGGGTGGCTTACGTTAATCTTTACAACAGTCATGAAACCTTGAAAAGTCCATGTCCACACCAGCAATCAACACCAATGAAAAGTGTGCACATCAGCTCCCTCTGACAAATAGGACCCACCCTCATCAGTGCCTAAGAAAAAGAAAAATCAATGGCTGGCGCAAGATCTCATGGCTCTGACAAAACCCATGAGAACTTACGCCAACCATAGATCCTCTGCAAATGTCAGGGCCCCTAAAAAATGTCGGCAACTAGGTCCCACTAACAACCCTTTGAATCATCAATGCCTCAACCAATCAAGAAAAAGCAAGTCAGTACCATGTGGCACATCAAACCCACCATCTATCTTTAACATATTGGAAGATCAGACGGTCAGCATATAATCTCAAGGGCTCAAAAGATTCCTTGAGATCATGCACCCATTGTAGATCACAAATCTTCACACTGAGATACTGGGCCCACCTAATAGAATGTCCAGCTCATAGTCACGTGGACCAATTAAAGAATGCCAACTGCACTTACATAGCATGTGGACCCGTCTCAAAGAAAGAATATGTCATAAAGAAGAATCGGTGGCTGGCGCTTGTTTGCAAGCCTCTGACAAATTTCATAAGAACATATGCCCACCGTTAGATCGAGATGGTGTCAGAGAGGCTGGGCCTAGGAAAATACAAGCCGAAAACATGGAAAAATTAAGGCATTGACTTAGGAAAAATTAAAACACTGCCGGGCTCGTAGACTTAGGAAAGATTAACCGGGGAGACTTAGGAAAAGCAACAAAAATTAAAAGGGGCCCAAAAATAAAACCTTTAGTCGCAAGATCGCATAACATGAAAAAGGTTCACGTGATCATGTGACAAAGAGGTTAACAATTTACCACATGCATTTTAGAGTTTTAAGTGGCCTGAATAAAGTAACACAAAATTAGAACAAGGCTAGGGCATTTTTAGGGCTTTTCACTAAAATGGCTAGATTTTCAAAATTTTCACCCAGGGTTTAAACCAGAGACAAGGAAAAAGGATGCAAAGGCCAAGAAAAAGGGGATGTAGCCATGAAAATTTTTACCAATGCTAAAAAACCCCATGGAGGAGGAGACACCAGAAGAGAGAGCAGAGGAGATGCCCCTAGTCAGTGATACTGGTGTAGATGTGCACATTTTTCATGCATCAACACTGAGATCACGATGACCTCCTTACACCCATACTTAGACACCACCACCGAGACCTAGACATAGTGAGCATGGAGAGAGTAGTCACTCCATGCCCCCACCATCCAAATCCTTTGGTGACACCCAGGAGGGAGATCTAGGTATGGAATATAAAATTGATTGAAAAATTCAACTTAATTTATGAGGAAAGAGCACTACATTGATAAATGTATTTCCATTTTGCAACTAGCGTAGTGGAGTGGAGGATTTTTTTATCCAAGGTTCTAAAGGATACATGTATATCCTATCGACTACTAGTTAGTGAGCTGGATTCTTCCATTGGCCACAGAGATCCCGGTAGGCATGCCGATATCTTTGCATGTGTCCAATGAGAGTTGAGGTTGTGCAGAGAGAGAGAAGAAAAACTAATAGCTGACTTACAAAGAGCCCAAGAGTGCATGTGTGATATGAGCATATCAAGGAGCCACTCACAGACACACAAATCTACATCTTCCTATCATAAACCAAAGAGATCTGGGAGTCATTGACCATCATAGCATAGAGATAGATGTAGTGATAAATAGGGCCATGGGCCACATATGTATCAGAACTAAAAATATTTTATAAATGGAAAACTTTCTCTACTAATTAGTTCTATGTTTGATTACTATATTTTCATTAATATAAAACTTAACAGAAAGAAAGAAGGTGCATAAATGTATTCAAATGTAATTTTTCTAAGACTACATAACCTATAAAACAAACATAATTATTTTATAAGGAATACATAAATACACAGGGAAAGAAAGAAACAAATTAAGGATAATAACATTTAAGATGCATAACATTGATAGGTTCCTTAATACAAACACCATCCATATCAGCAAGTTTATAAGCACCTGAACCAAAGTCTTCAATTACAACAAAAGGTCCAAGCCAATTAGGGCTAAACTTTCCTTTTTCGCCAGGTAAAGCATTCACATTTAGTTGATTCTCATATAAGACTAAATCACCAACCAAAAATGTTTGTTCAATTACCTTATGATTATATTGTTTCTGAAGAGATTTATGATAATCTTTTATATGTTCCAAAGCATGTATTTGTTGTTCATCCAACATTTCCAATTCTTGTAATCGTTGTTCTCAAAATGTATCCTTGTCAATTATCCCATGAAATGAAATACATAGAGAAGGTATTTCTAATTCCAAAGGCATAATAGCATCAGTACCATAGACAAGATTGTAAGGAGAAGTACCTGTGATAGTACAAACACTAGTCCTATAAGCCCATAAAGCATAGGTCAGTTGGGCATGCCAATCTTTTGCATGCTTGTTAACTATTTTTCTAAAAATTTGTTCAATTATTTTATTCAATGCTTCAGCTTGACCATTAGATTGAGGATAATAAGGAGTTGAAAATCTATGTTGAATTCAATATTTCTCCAAGAATTTTGTGACTTCTTTTTTCTTAAAAGAGGTACCATTATCCGAAACTATCATCGAAGGGATACCAAATCATGTTATAATATTGTTAAGGATGAAATCATAAGTAACATATGTGGTTGTTGAATGAAGGGGGACAACTTCTACCCACTTTGTAAAGTAATCTATAGTAGTCAGGATGTACATGTGTCCTTGAGAAGAAGCTAGTGATATTTTTCCAATAAGGTCAAAACCCCAAATACTAAAAGGCCATGGAGAAACTTGATTACAAAGCTCATGAGCAGAAGCATGAATCAAATTCCTATGTTGTTGACATTGAGGACATTTCTTAACAAACATGAAAGAATCTTTTTCCATTATTTTCCAATAATATCTCATTCTAAGAAGTTTATTAACCAAAGATTTTCCACCAAAATGTCCCCCACAAGAACCAGAATGAGCTTCTGCCAAAGTTGCCAGAATTTCAATTCTATTAAGACATATTAATACTAAACCCTCATAAGAACATTTTTAAATTGTGTCTCCTAAAATGATGTAACACGCTGCAAGCTTCCTACTATGATTACATGTGTTCCTTGTTGTCGATTCAGGAAAAGTACCATCTTTCAAAAAATGAAAGATATGAGAATACCATTCATCTAAATGCAAATTGAAACAACTAGAGGTAAGCTTATTAGAAATTTTAGGGTTTTTAAGAGTTTGTATAGTAAATTGAAAATTTTCAGCATTATTTTCAAGACAAACCAAAGAATTTGTGTTTTCCATGGTGTCCACATGTCGATTACCTTTCCTAGGTAAAGTTTGAATTGTGTAAGAAGAGAATTGTGAAAGCACATCAAGATCCAAATCACTATATTGTGTCATTTTATATTTCTTTGTCTGATAACCTCCTTTAATTTGTTCAACAATTAATTGTGAATCTCCATATATTTGTAAGTATTTGATGTTAAGGGATGAAGCTGCTCTCAGACCAACTATAAGAGCTTCATACTCTACAATGTTATTAGTACAAGAAAAGGTTAATTTGTATGATAAAGGGATTGGTTTTTTGTAGGAGGGATCAAGATAATATCGACACCAAAACCTGTCTTACATCTAGACCCATCAAAATATAATTCCCAAACATCATCCTATTGAATAGCTAGAATATTTTCATCTAGAAATTCTATTGAAGTAGAGCATGTATCAGAATGAGGACAAGGAGCTTCAGCCAAATAATCTATTAAAACGTATCCCTTAATTGACTTCTGAGAAATGAAATTGAGATCAAATTTTGTAAGTAACATCACCCACTTTGCCAAATGGCCATAGAGATCAATCTTTGAGAAAAGATGTTTCAAAGGATCAAATTTAACAATCACATTAAGTTCAGCATTTAAAAGATAATGCCTAAGTTTTTGGCAAGCATAAACTATAGCTAAGAATTGTCTTTCCAAATCTTTGTATCTTGTTTCATAATCAAGTAAAGTCTGACTAATGTAATACATAGGTCTTTCCTTACCTTCACTATCATACTAAGCTAACAATGCACTCGCCGCTTTCAGAGTGGTTGAAGTATACAAATAAAAAGGTTTATCAAATTTAGCCGATTGCAAGATAGGAGGATTAGTGAGATACTCCTTAAATTTCTCAAAGGATTCTTTACATTCATCATTCCAAGAGAAAGTGGTATCCTTTCTGAGAAAGGAAGTAAAAGGAACAGTTCTATCAGCTAAGTTGGAAACAAAGCGATGATTAGCTTAAATTTTTCCTTGTAAACTGCATAATTGAGAAATATTCTTAGGAGGCATATTAACAATAGCTTCAATATTTTCATTATCTACGTCTATGCCTCGCTTAGAGATTATAAATCCTAACGATTTACCAGAATCAACTCCAAAGACACATTTCTTAGGATTCAACCTCATATTATAACTTCTAATCCATTCAAATATTTGTCTTAAAATGCTAACATGATCTTCTCTTTGTACATATTTCACTAAGATATCATCCACATAATCCTCAAGAATCTTATGAATGTAATCACAAAAAATCAAAGTCATAGCTTGTCGATAAGTTGCTCCCACATTTTTTAATCCAAAAGGTATCATGACCCAACAAAATGTTCCCCAAGGTGTTATAAATGCGGTCTTAAATTGATCTTTAGGAGGAATAAAGATTTGATTATATCCAAAAAAGCCATCTATAAAAGATAACAAAGCATGACCCGTTGTTGAATCCACAATCATATCAATATTAGGTAATAGGAAATCATCTTTTAAGGATGCTTTATTTAAATATCTAAAGTCAGTACACATCCTTATCTTATTTTCTCCTTTTTAAATGGGTACAATGTTTGAAATCCAGTCTGAGTAATCAATAGAGCAAATAAATCCAGAGTCCAATAATCTTTCAATTTCAACCTTAACTAATAAAGCAATTCATGGATTCATCTTTCTAATTTTATGTTTCACATTTGGTTTGAGAACAATGTTGTGAATAACAATCTTAGAATCTATACCCGACATATCCAAACATGTCCAAGAAAAAATGTCCTTAAATTCAAGTAAAAGGGAAACCAACTAATCATATTCTTCCTGATTCAACATTTCCCAATTTTATCATCTTTTCAGAGTCATTTTCATCCATTTGAATATCAACAGTCTCAGTTATTAGAAAATCACTTTGTATTGGAGAATTTCTTGGTAAAGGAGAAATATTTTGTTCATCATGTTCTCTGAAATAAGCATTTGTACTTAAACAATAAGGCTTCCATCGTTTGTGATGAAACTTAGGTAAGTCCTCATAAACCCCTAAAAAATCCACTAAGGCTTCATCTTTGTGAAAAATATTCAAAGTAGGTCTTTTATTAATGTCAAGGAGGAGTGGGTTAACCAACTTTAACTGTCCACCACATATATGATTAACATTAAGAGGAAGAAGCGATGGTTGTCTATAAGGATTGAATCCCAATCCATATGTATGATCATAAATTTCATTATCTAAAGGCACTTGTATACCTTGCTCATATTTTCCACATCATTTTCCTTTAAATCTTGACTTCTTGAGCAGATGATAACCAGAACCATATCAATCAGCCATATTAGATGGAGTCCAAGGAGTGGCATATGTTACAATATCATAACAATCGGGTTTTACTATTTCAATTGTTTCTTCAATCGAGGTGGCAACAAAGTTACTTTTTAATTCCTCAAAAAGTGGGGAATGAGTAAAAACTTGTTTTTCAAATTCACTTTGTTGTTTCATAAATTCTAAATTAGAGACCTTATATTCTCCAATGAAAGTAGGATTAAAGTCCAATGTTCTCCAATCATCCTCAATCAAAGAAGATGGAGCTTCAGTTTTCTTTATCTCGGGTTGTTTTTCAATCTCTTTTCTTGGTTGAAGAGGCTCAAAAATTTTAACATATTTTTCATTTAAGCAAGGATTCAGTGCATCATCGACATATAATGTATACATTAAGTCGTTATAAATAAACTTAACCTTGTGATGAAGAGTAGAAGGAACTGCATGCATAGTATGTAACCAAGGTCTTCCTAGAATAAGGTTATAATTGAGAGGTCTAGGCATAACATGAATGGGTGTATTTAGAATAACTAGACCAACTATAACAGGTAAGGTAATAATGCCCAAAGTTCTCTTTGCAATATTGTCAAATCCATGTATAGGGACATTATTAGGTTGAATAGTTGTGAGATCATCCTTAATTGCCTTAAGCATATCCATGCTACAAACATTAAGCCCACATCCATTATCAATTAGCATTCTATGAATGATACTCTGATTTATAGAAATAGCAACCATAAGAGCATCATATTGATTCTACACCTCAGGAGAAGGTAAATCATCATCAGAAAACACAATAGGAGGTACATAAGGCATAGTATGCATGCACTCCAAAATAGAATGAATGTTCTCTTGATTAGGAAGTGAATCAAGAAGAGTAGATAAAGCCTTTTTCAATGCCTCATGATATGTTGAGGAAGTTTGAAGCAATTCCCATAAAGATATCTTAGCAGGTGTAGCATGTAATTGGTCAACTAAGTCATACTCCTTAAAATTAGAAGGAAACCTAGGAGCTTGAGGAAGCATAGGTTGAGAAGGCGGTAAAGAAATTGGAATACGATGTTGAGGGTTATTCTGTGTGTGATAAGCATGTGAAATGAAATCTATGTTATGAAAGAAATCCAAAGGATCTCTAGGTTTACCCTTAATTGTTATGTGAGGACATCCTTTTAGCATCATCAAAGGTGTAGGATATATCATTTTAGGTTTATCAATGTTGAAAATAGTGGAACATGAAGGTAGCCATGCACACACCCTATGGTAAAGGTCAATTGGAGAGGTTGTGGAGGAGAGTGAAATAGGAATAGGATCAATGGAGATCTCATTCGAACAATTTTCATTCTCACTTCCATGTACCTCATTAAGGGATATATCTTCTTGTACAATAAAAGCCTCATCAAAGTATTCAAAACAAGAATCATACATGTTGAACACAAAGTAACTCTACAAGCATGAAAAATGTAAATATTTTTGTATTTTTAAAGGAATTTTGTAAAAAAAATTTGTATTTTTGAAATATAAATGCAAGAGCATAAAATAAATCTACTTTTATAAGCATGAAAGATCTAACACAAGATGCAAATCTAACACCAAAAAATAAAGAGTTGTCGTAAACAAGTTCACCAAAATGTAATGTGGAAAATGTGAGTATAGGTAGGTAGGGTTTTTAACAATGTACCTAATAGAGATCCTAAACCCACATTCCCATAATACATATGAATTGATAATGATAAGTAAAAATGAATCTAGAAATGCTTGAAATTAGATGAGATGGAATACATACCTTAGAAAATTGATCTAGAAATACCTATTTTCTGGTGTCTGTGTCTAGTTTCAAGAAATTTTGCACCGAATCTAGAACAAGAAAACAAAGACGGAGAAAACCCAAAAATCTTTTTCAATTCTGAGGAAGGTCATCCTTGACCTAGGTACTGGGGTAAGATCTTACCCCAGGGTACAATCTTACCCCTAAAAGTTGTCCTTGACCTAAACTGCTCCAACGAAAAATATGTTCACAAATCTTGGAAGTTTTGCCAAAAGAGTACTCAGATCTGCTCTGCAACTCCTGAAATAGTGATTGTAGATATCTGAAAATGGTGTTTTGGGGTGGCTATATAGGATTTTTCCTTATTCAAACCCTTTTTTTGGTGATCTCCACCTCCATGAATAGCCAGATGTAATAGAATATGTGTGTGTATTGAATGTCTGATGCCAAGATCTAATCCTCTAGATTGAAACCCTAGCATGAATTGTTATGAGAAAGCAATGCATAGATTTGGATATGATAAGAAATCATACCAAGCCCCCAAGGCTAAATTAATCTTACCAAACTCATAATCCATAATTTCTACCCCATGATTGTATCTTCGAATGCTTGAATATTGAAAATTGTGGATCAAGGAAGAAGGGATCTCTCTTGCTCCAAAGGAATGTCCACAATGATTTATCCACAAAAATTATTGATATCAACAATGGCTTGATCTTCTATATCATCTTCTTTCAATCTTGCATCTTCACTTCACCAACACTTGCTTCCATCAATCGATTATGTCTCCACTTAATGGATACTTGGTGTTGTTGTGTAAATGAAGGCAAAAGAGAGTGCTTATATAGAGATTTCAAGGTGAGGCTCCTCAGGAAACGTAAGGGCCCATAATTCAAATTTCACCTTGAATTATGGTCCAATCACAATAACCAACTAAGGAGGGAAAAGAATTAAATGAATTTCAAATTAAAACCCTTCCGCCTTCGGATCCGGAAGCCCGGCATCGATTTCAGGGTCCTCCGGGACCAGAATTTGAAAAGGGGGATCAAATCCTAATAAAGGTAAAGGATGACCTCAACTTTGACCTAGGTCAAAGTTGACCTCAACCTTGATCTAGGGGTCCAAATCTAGTCAGTGTTGAGAACAGGAGGTCCCAAGGATGCCCAGAGACATGGAAATGATGACAGAACAGGTCAGAGTGCCAGAAAAGGATACAGAGGCCTATGATGAACATGATGAAGGCTAGGAGGACCTATTCCTAGATCCTACATATAAAATAGAGCATAGAGAAGGTAAATCAAGGAGAATCCTCAGGATCCTAGCCCTATTTTCACCTAGAATGAAGAGATCAAGTGCAAATTCATCCTAAATGCAAGTCTATCATGATAAATGCACTAAAAGAGGGTGCTAAACCTATCAAGATGGAAGTGCTTCCATTTTAAGATGATACACTTGTATAAAAAATACCATGTTGTATCATTCCTACAATATATCTTAATATTATTTTCCCTACTTTCCAATGACATGTCTTCGGTGATTCCATGAACCTAGAAAGAAGGTTGATTATAAATGTAATGCATGGCCTTGTTGTTGTCAAATATATTAGGCTCCCTACTAACTTCTTGAATAATGTAGAGTTTACTATTGTGTTTTTATCACTTTTACTCAATTTGGTACCTAGAATAGTAGGAGTACTAAGTGTCTTGCAATTATTTATTTTGAACTTGGTCAACACATCTTGTACATACTTTCTTTGTTTGATGAATATACCCAATTTTAATTTTTCAATTTCTAGACCAAGAAAATACTTCATGTGACCAAGATTGGTCATTTCAAATTCTCTTTCTGTATCAATCTTCAATTCCTCAAGGTACAAATTACTAATGTATAACAATTCATCAACATAGATGCATACAATTAAGATTTGATCTTGTAATTATTTCTTTGTGTACAATGTAGGTTCATTTTTGGTGTGCATGAATCCTCTTTTAAGTATATAGGAATCTATTCTATTATACCATGCCCTTGGTGCATGTTTCAATCCATATAAGGCCTTTTTCAGTTTATTGACCTCATATTTCTATCCTTCAACCTCAAATCTAGGTGGTTGATCAACATATACCTCTTCATTTACAATTCCATGTAGAAATGTACACTTGACATCTAACTGGTAAACTAAACAGTGGTTTTTTGTTTCTACTTCTAACATAATTTGAATTGTGTCCAATCTTGCCACTAGTGAAAATGTCTCTTCATAGCCTATACCAAGCTACTGTAAAAAACCTTTGGCTACTAGCCTTGCAATGTTCTTCTCAATTTGGCCTTTCTCATTAAGTTTTGTCTTGTAGACCCACTTAATTCATAATCTTTTTTCTCTTGTGGAAAGTCCACTAACTCTCATGTATCATTTTCTCTATGGATACTATTTCATTGTTCATGTCTTCTACCCACTCTTTATTCTTAACTGCTTCTTCAAAATATATAGGTTAACTATACATCAAATAAAATCATACTTGTTCATTATTTTCATGTTCATATATTTCTCTAATAGTCCTAGTCTTCTAGTTCCTTAGTTTCACTATTGTGGGATTTGAATCACTATTGGAAGGACTTTTCACTTGTTGCCCTTGATATCTACTATTGCTATTGGAATCTACAATCTAGGTAGACTCCATCTTGGCTACTCAATATCTTCTATACCTTCTAGTTCAAATATGTGTGGATCAAGATTACTATGAATTGGTCCATCATCGTGTTCATGCCATGTCTTATCTTCAAAAATCTTCACATCTCTAAACACTTTTTTCTTCTTAGTATTGGATTATACAACTTGTAGGCTTTTGACACATCACTATAGCCTATGAGTATACACTTTTTACTTCTATCATCCAAATTTCTACTTAACTCCTCTATCGCATGAGTATAAGCTACACTTCCAAAAATTATCAAGTTTTTTACATCAGGTTTCACTCCACTCCAGGCTTATAGAGGTTTCTTATCCTTTACACTTTTTGTAGGTGATCTATTCAAGATGTACATTGAACATGCAACTACCTCTACCCAATAATCATTTGATAGGTTTTTAGCTTTTAACATACTCCTTGCCATTTTCATGATTGTTTGATTCTCCCTCTCTTCCACTCCATTTTTTTGTGGAATATCCCTAGTAGTGAATTGTCTATGAATTCCATGCTCACTACAATATGCTGCAAATAATTTTGAATCATATTCACCTCCTGCACTAGGCTTTAAAACCAAAATATTTCTACCACTTTTTTTGTATGGGACTACAAATATTGGCATGCACTAGCTATAGTATATATTTGGCACTTTAAGTTTCTACGTTAGGAAAGGTACTCCTCTTGTATTTGGATATTATGAATCTTTCACAAGGATTATGGTGAACATCTATTTTTGGTAGACCTAAGAATATTGACTTTTTTTGCAATATATGTAGACTTTTAAAGGCTAGGTTTCCATATCTAAGGTGCCATAACCAAGTTTCATCAAAATTGATAATGTACTGGAGCATAAGATATGAACTATTTGACACTTCTTAGGTTTAGGGGATATAATTTGTTTCTATTCATATGGACTCTTTCTATGACCATTTTATTTGGGGGTTTGTCTAAGATAGTACATGTGGATCCTTTTAATTTAACTTCAAACCCATTATCACTTATTTGGTCTACACTCAATAGATTGTTTTTTAAATTTTGAACAAAATAAACATCATGGATATCTTTATTTTTCATTTTTATTTTTTGTACTATAACAATACCTCTTCCTAGAGCATGAACCAAGTGATCATCTACTAAATTTATCTTGGACCTGACTATTTCATCAAAACTAGTAAAAACATTTTTATTGTTTGTCGTGTGATTCTTTCAGGCACTATCCAACAACCACATGTCTTCTTTGTTGTTTTTTTATGTTGTTGAGCATGATAAAAACATTAATGGAGTTCCTTCTTCTGTGTTGGACACATTAGAAAACCACAATTTTGGTCTACTTATTTATTTATGTACTCTCTCATAATGTCCATATTTCTTACAATAATATTATTATATATTTGATTTACTAAATCTACCTCTTTCTTTGTTACTCCTACCTCATCCTCTTTGGTTTTGAGACTATGAAAGAGGCCTCTCTAACTAATTGTCAACACTATCCCTATTATTAGAATGGGAATAAATTTTACCTCTTCTTCCTTTGCCTCTACCACCTCATCTTCTTCCTCTATTGATTGTGGCTTGTGTTTGTAGAGAAAATTCCATAAATTCATTATCATTTTGCATTCTAGACTCATGGCTCAACATTAAACCAGTCAACTCTTCTATGGAGTGCAAAGAAATATCCTTACATTCTTCAATTGTTGTCACCAAAATATCATATGAATGTGGAATACTTTAAGGATGTTCTCCACAGCTTTCATGTATGTAATATCTTCACCATAGACTCTTAGTTTATTTACTACATCCATGGCTTGAGACATGAATTGATCTATAATTTTTGTGTCTTTCATTTGTAAAGTTTCAAACCATTTTCTTAGTATTTCATAGGTCACCATTTTTACCTTATCAATTCTTGATTTTCACTGGTTGCAACTACTATTTTGGGAAAGATGGTGTCTTTTACTCCATTGTGTAGGTTCCATAAGGCTCTAGCATCTTTCCTTTTGTTATATGTATTTGCATTCTTTTGTGCATTAGTCATTTTAGCTAGGTCATTTGTACTAGGTTATTCATATTTGGTTACTATAGCCTCCCAACAATATAAGTTTTTCAAGTATTTTTTTCATTTTAATGGCCCACATGGCATAATTTTTATCATTTAGTACTGGTCCCTATGTGCTAGGATTACTATTAGATGTCATGACTACTTATTCAAACTATTTTCCCTTTTCCTAAGCTAATTAACAAGATTTATTTATAAAAATACCAACACACTTGATTACCTTATTTTCCTCTTTAGTTGAAGGAAATTTATGTGCACTAAGGATGGTTTTACTATGGTGGCCTCTATCTCTATAGGGTTGAACTTAACTACTTCACCACAAATCTCCATTTCGTTCAACCTATTGATAGATCTACTTGGAAAGGCCTTATGGCTTCTAACTTATGTATTGGGGTCTACAATCCTCTAGGTGGGATGTTTTCTTCAATAAACCCTTTATTACCTTTTGCAAATTATTTTTAACAATATGTGATCCCTTGGATTCGGATAAAATAACCCTTCAATTGTTTCTTTCACTATCATAAAGATTGGCTTAGAAACTAGACTCGTGTTTGAATATACTAGCTCTGATATCATGATGATAATTTTAATAGATAAATAAAATAATATATTGTCTCTAAAAGATTGTTTACAAAAACATATTCAGTTCTAGAAAAATACAAAGCAAAACAAAGAGTGGAAAAATCTAAAAATAGGGCAGAAAAAGATGGATTCCTCAAGCCCTTCAAAATTCCTAATAAATGCTAGAACCAACTACCTAATAACCCATTCATGTAATTAACCAAACTAAAAACACAGAATGATGGTTATAGGTGGAGTCATTAATTATATCTAATAGGAAGATCATAGTAAGTTGTAAGGGGACATAAAGTAAAAGGTCCATATAGAAACATGAAAGAGAAAAGATTACCCAAAAAAACAAGGGAATAGAATAATTATTCTCACCAAAGACATGATTATTGAGCCATTATTGATCACCAAGACAAGAGGAAATATGATCGTTTATTTAACCCCATGTCCCCATGTGGTTGCTTAAGCCTATTTTTTGCTTAAAAATAAGCACTAACAGTGTCTCTATCTAAAAATATACTCTGGAAAACAAGTAAGAGAAGATGAGAGTAGGAAATGAGAGTGGAAACTCATGAAATGGTGTGTCTCTTACTGGATTTGAAACTCATGATGTTGGTGGTACATTGGCATCTTTTCAGCAAATTTCTAGAGAGAAGTCAACAAAAGGCTTGGAGGATGAGAATGACCTGAAGAATGGGGACCCACGGGATGGTGGGCCTCCTTTTGAGCCACTGAATGTGTCTAGGGGGTGCTTAGGAGAGGCTCCCAAAATGGATTCTATAGAAAGTGAAAAGCCTTTCTGGCCTCCACAACCATGGTCGTCACTTTTTAGAATCAATCCTGGTGGGACTTTTACTTTCCCTAAGGTGAATAACTTATCCAATCCTTCAAAGGGTGAGTATTCTATATTTGTGTCAGATCCTCTAATTGATCATTCAATTTTATCTATGGTGCTTACCTTGGTTGGTAAATTTTTGGGATCGAGACCTAATATTGATGTGGTTAGATCCTATGTAAAAAAGAAATGGATGCTAAAGGGCCAGGTGAAAGTGGTGGCCATTCCTAAAGGATTTTTCTCTTTTGAATTTTCTAACCCAGGGGATATTTCTAACACTCTATGTAGAGGCCCTTGGATGGTTAGGAAATCTCCTCATGCTTCAAAGATGGTCTCCCAACCTAGATCTGAATGATTATTTCTTTGATTCTTCTCCAGTTTGGGTTAGACTTCCTGGCCTCCTGCTGAAATATTGGAATGAAGATGTTTTCAAAGGCTTGGTTGATTCCTTTGGTGAGTTTTTGTCCATACATCCTATGATGGTGTCTAGGTCCAGACTAGTTTTTTATAGGATATGTGTTACTGTTCATCAGTTCTCTGACCTTCCTCAGACAGTTTATATTATGTCAAAGTTAGGCAAATGGGCACAGCCTCTAGAATATGAAAACTTGTCATTTTCTTTTTTGTGTGTAAAAAGAGGGGGCATTAGACTAAAAAATTCCCTCAAAAGGAGAAGAAGGAGAAGAAAGTAAAAAAGTTGGAACCAAGAAAGGACTAGAAGGAAACCAACAATACATGAGAATCTAAGGATGTTGGACTTAACAAGGAAGGATAGTTGAATGAAGGGGAAACTCTCTCCCCTTTTGCATCTACAAAAGAAAAGGAAGAAGGAAATGGAAATGGAAATGACTTGAGGAGGCCTAAAAAAGATAAGGAGGTTTCAAAGGAATCTTTAAAAAAATTGATCTTGAGACTGGGGATGGACTAGGTGGAGATTAAAATGATGGGTTAGAGGAAGGGGAAATCAATGAAAGTGTTGGATCTCACTTAAATTCTAAGGGCAAAGTTCTTCCTTGTAGAGTGGAAGAAACCCTAGAATTTGGAGAAGGAGATCATATATAAAAAATTATTGAGGATGTGTAGCCTTGTAATATTTTAGGTGGAGGATCTCTATCCTTAGTTGATTCACAAGGTAATGATGTTTCATCAGTATCAGAGACCACGTCTCATGGGTTTTCTTGGGAAGAGGAAGAGCAAGAAAAATAGTTGGAAAATAATGATTCCTAAAATAAGGTTGGTCACAAAAAAGGAAAGACAAATGGAGAAAACCAAATTGTCAGATCTTTTCCTTAGGGAGGGGTTGTGACAAGGAAAAAGTTGAAATTTTATGTTGGTAACCCTAAGCAAACTCCAGGAAGGAAATCAGCTAAATGTGTGTGTGTGTGTGTGTGTGAGAGAGAGAGAGAAAGAGAGAGAGAGAGAGAGAGTAGAATATTGCAGATGGTAGGAAAATTACCATGATGGAGGTATGTTCCCCTAATAAGAAATGAAGATTATATCATGGAACATTAGAGGGTTAAATAGCCCTCATAAGCAATATTTTTTGAGGAATATATTTAGGGATTATAAACTAGATATTATCATTATTCAAGAGACTAAAATGATTAAAGAGAAGGTGGAGAAAATTAAGGTCTTTAAGAAATGTGGGATTGTTGGATGTAGTTCTAATGGGGCTTCAAGGGGGTTGGCTATATTTTGGAATCATAATTTTATTAATGGTGAACATTTATCATGTGATGTAACTATCTTTTCTGTGAAATTTTACTATATCAAGGATGATTTCAGCTTGGTTTTGACTAATGTCTATTCTCCCAACACCAAATCTAGGAGGGCCAAATATTGGAGGAACCTGGCTGGAAATAGGAAGTTGTATCTGGATTCTAGTTAGCTTATTATTGGAGACTTCAACAATCCTCTCAAAGACAGTGAAAAACTAGGTGGCTCACACATTCAAACGGATGGAAGAATGGACCTTAGCAAATTTATTAATCAAGAGGCTCTTATGGAAATGGATCTTCAAGGCTTAAACTACACTTGGATGAATAGGAGGACTGGTAATGAGCTTATTCAAGTTCAGATGGTTCGGGCTCTTATTACTAATAATTGGTTAACCAAATATTTTTGTACTCTTAATTCCATTCCCTAGTGGGCTCAGATCATTTTAATATTTCCCTTGTGTTTGATCCTATGAAAGGTAAGAGAGACTATCTATTTAGATTTGAGAAAATGTGGCTAACCCATCCTTCCTTGGAAGATAGAATAAAATATTGGTGGAATATTAGAGTGGAAGGCACTGCTATGTTTAAGGTTGCGAAAAATCTCAGACACATAAAAGGAAAAGTTAGGATCTAGAATAAAGAGGTATTTGGGGACATTTTTTAATAAAAGACTGATATTCAGTTGGACCTTAAATTAGTGCAAGATAAGATCTAGCAGGAAGGCTATTCTGCTAAGATTTTGGATAAAGAAAATAATATCATTGTTAACTATCATAACATAATTTCTAGAGAGGGAGATTTCTAGAAGCAGCGCTCCAGGGCTCTATGGTTGTAGGTTGGTGAAAAAAATACTAGGTTCTTTCACATGACCACTCTTAAGCATCATGCTTCTAATTCCATTTCTTTTATCAAGGTTGATCAAAGAACTCTTGATAAAGAGGAGAAATTAGAGCTAAAATGGTTAGGTACTTTTCCTCTCTTCTTATTGTTGATTTAGATATTTATGTCTCTGGCCCAGAGTCTCTCCTTTCTGATATTCCTCCTATTTTGGGAGATAATCAAAACAAATATCTCTCTTTTATCCCTTCTCTTAATGAAATCAAAGAGGCAGTCTTCTCTTTTGAGGGGGAAAAGTCTCCTGGCCCAAATGGGTTTCCTATGTTTTTCTTTCATAAATTTTGTCAAATGTATATTTTGATGTCTCTAATGTTGTGAAAGAATTCTTTGGATCCAAATATTTTCTCAAGAAAATCAATGCTACTTTTCTGGTGTTGATCCCTTAGAAGCCAGGAGCATATTCAATGGATGGTTTTAGGCCCATTAGTCTTTGTAATTCCTTTTATAAAATCATTTCCAAAGTTTTGACTACAGGACTTCTTTACCTTTTGCCTTCTATTATTTTCCCTCAGTAGAATGGTTTTATACCTAGAAGGTGGATCCTTGATTCTATTATCACTGTGCATGAAAATATTCATTCTTTAGAATGTTCCAAGAGCCAAGTTTTTCTCATTAAGCTGGATTTATCTAAGGCTTATGACAAGGTGGGATGGATCTTTCTTGGAAAATTTCTCAAAGATTTTGGTTTTGGGGAAAGAGTGATCCACCTAATTATGCAACTCATTACTACTCCCTCAGCTATTGATATGGTGATTGGGTCCTCCTCTCACTTCTATAGGCCTTCAAGTGGGTTAAGATAGGGTGATCTGTTGTCTCCTACTCTCTTTTCTATCATGGTTGAAATTTTAGGAAGATATATGAGATCACTGGTTCATGCAAGTAATATCCAAGGTCTGAAGCCTTCCTAAACTGAGATTATTTTCTCTCATGAACTATTTTTGGATGGTACGATTATGATGAGAACTTACTATGTCAAGGAAGCTAGGAATTTGAAGTTGGCTCTTAATACCTACACCAGGGCTACTAGGAAGCTAATTCACTAGAAAAAAATATCTCTCTTCTTTAGTAATATGTTGGATGAGAGGTAGCATAAAATGGCTAACATCCTTGGATGTTCTATTAAGGATTTTTCATCTACCTATCTAGGTTTTCCTCTGGACCTTAAACCTCCTGACTTATTTTGGAATTCCTTGATAGACGGATTTAATAGAAATATTTCTGGATGGAAAGGTTCCCTTCTCATTCAAGATGAAAAAGTCCAATTGTTAAAAGTCTCTCTCCAAAGCTTGCCTATTTATGCAATGATTTTGTTCAAAATGCCAGCAAAATTTTCTAATATTATTGAGAAGATCCAGAAGATATTCCTTTGGTCGAGAGTTGAGGAAAAGAAACACTTCTCTCTTGTGGCTTGGTCCCATGTATTTGTAGACCTATGAAAAGGGGTGGTCTGGAGATTATAACTATTAAATTTTTCAACAAGGCCTTGTTGGCTAAACAAATCTAGAGATTGTTTGAAGAAGACAAGGAATGGTGTCAGATTTGGAAGAGTAAGTACCTCTTTTCTAATGACTCTATTAATGGATTTAGTACTTCTACTATCACTATTAATCAATCCTTCATATGGAATTGTATTCAAAAAGTTAAGGAATTTTCTACTAAAGGGAAAAAATGGAAATTGGGAAATGGATGTAAGATCAGATTTTGGAAAGACTATTGGTTGATGGATAAACCCCTTATGGATTTCATTATTTTATATCAATTTGTTAATAGCTGCAGAAACATATTTATCACTATTTTTAGAGACTACTAGAGGAATGGTTCTTGGGTTAATGTTTCATCTATTAATCCTTCCCTAGCTCTTATCAATTCAGTGCTTCAAGCCTGGTTCATCAGACAAAAATTCATTGACTCATTGGTGTGGGAAGGTAATTCTAATGGAAATTATTTTATTTCTTCTGCCATTTCTCTTATGTTGGATGAATCTGAGCCTCCCCATTTCTGGGTCCATGCTTGGTTGAAACCCGTTATTCTGAAGATCAATATTTTCTACTTGCTCTTTATTTATAATAAGGTGTTAACTACAGACAACTTATGCAAGAGGGGATTTTTTATTCCAAACTGATGTTATCTTTATTAATGTAAGATATAAAATATGGTTCGAATTAGGGGTTAGAATAATGCATATGAAAGAGACCCTAAACCCATATTTTATATATACATTTAAATTCTAAGGGGATGGAATGTAAATATGGAAATGCTAATATTGAAATGAAGAAATAAAGGTACTTACCTCCAAAAAATAACCTACTAAAAATCCTATTAAACAGTCTCAGAAACTGTTGATTTATGTGCTCTTGAATCAAAACTACGAGATCTACAAACCCCAAAAATCTTTTTCTTTTTTGAGGGAGGTCGACCTTGACCCAAATGGTAGGGAAAAATCTTACCCCAGGGCACAATCTTACCCCCCACTGAAGGTCGAGCTTGACCCAAATGCTCCAATGAAAATTATGTTCACAGATCTTGAAAGTTTGGCAAAAAGGGTATCCAGATCTGCACTGATATTCGACATCCTTCACCTATATCTGCAAGAAAAAGGGTTTTGTTGTTTGGATGAGGGGTTTTCCTTGGTTAAACCTCTATTTGGAATCAACCTTTAAAATAGAATTGAAATAGGAAATGCTAGCAAGTAGTAGAAGTAGATCTAACAATGAAGCTATGATATTCAATAGATATGCAATTGTATTTGAAATGTAAACAAGTATGTTGATATGAAAGCTTGGACTCAACAATGTAAATCAAAACCATAAATGTAAATCCAAATCCTCCATGATTGTATGCTTTGAATCCACCTTGAAAGGAGAATGAATGGATCTTGAAGATGAACAAAGGATCTTGAAGGAAGATCACACCACCATGATGGATAGATCTAGGGTTTGAATGATTAATCTTAAATGCTTGAACCAAATCCATTCAAAGGGTTGAATGCTTGAATCCTTGATCTTCAATGGAGAACTTGAATTCTTGAATGGATGATTGCTTGAATGCTTTCTCACTTGATTTTCTTGGGAGAAGACTTGATGCCAAAACTTGATGGATGCTCATGAATAATTGATGAAGAAAATGAGAGGAGAAGGCTTCCTTTTATAGTGAACTAGGGCACAAACTTCTAGAGAGGCTGACATTGGAGAATTAAATCCAAATTAACCTTATCCCCTAGAAATGGACCTATATTAAATTAAATTTAAGGGTTTACCATTCTGAAATTTGAAACAGTCAACCCAAAAGTGGGAAAATAAAACTTTCTGAAGCCCGACATCTCGAAACCTCTGAAATTTGAAAATTGGACCCAAGGTCAGGGGTGAGGTTGAATCTTCCCTAGGTCAGAGTCAAGGTTGAATCTACCCTAAGTCAAGGTTGACCTTGACCCAGGAGGTCAACTTTGACCCTGAGGTGATAGATTTCAAATTCTCAGGACTAGGTGCCAGAAATAGGTTGGAAATGGTTGGAGAGAGAAGTAGAACAGGGGGAAAAAGCTAGATCCATGAAAAAACCAAATCAAGGCACTTTACATGACCCCAGACCACTTACTTTGAGGGCTAAATGCTCTTAACATGGAAGTGCTTCCATTTTAAGATGATACATTAAGCCCCCACTTTAGCAAGAGTATGGATTCAATGCAAATTCTTGGTAAAGGAGAAGAAAGAAGAGATCCAAGTGGATTCGCAATGAGATAAAATAACACTTAGCTAAGGACACAAGCCCCCATACTAAGGATTCTAACTCAACATACACGTACAAGGGTGCGAAAAAAAAGAGAAAACCAAAAAACAAAGCTAAAAGACACAAAAAGAGGGGTTAGTACTTAAAACAAACCCAAATCAACTAGTAAAGGAAACCTTGCTAAGAAATGCTTCCTATACTAATATCATATTTGGAAATCTGTCATAAAATCATAAATGATTACATAAGAAAGACAAGAGAAACACTATAAATAACATAGCCTCATGATCCAGTCCTACTAGCATGAAAGCAAAAAGAGAGAAAAGAGAAAGTGATTACCTCACCTAGTAAGATGCCCACCTTACCGTGAATCACCAAGGAGGGAGAGCCCAAAAGGTGGCCAACCTGATAGTTCACCCAGAAACTATGCCTTGAAATTGTCATGTGTCTTCTGACGGCTTTTGGAATACCCATAGATCCACCTTCTTGTATCACTATGAATATGAAATACATGTCTCCTCAGGATTTAGCAACTTATGTGCATTACCTTCAGAATATTTAGCATATTTGAACTTGAAAATGCGTGTCTCTTCAGGATTTAGCAACTTATGTGCGTTACCTTCAGAGGATTTATCATATTGAAAAATGTGTGTCTCTTCAAGATTTAGCAACTTATTTGTGTTACCTTCAAAGGATTTAGCATATAAATGAAAAACTATAGTACAAGGGAGACCCTATATATGCCCCCCTCTTTATCGTGGTTGTTTACTAGACAGGATAAAGAAGAGAAGGAGGATAGCTACTTCACAACGTAAGGAGATATCATGTTTAACAACAATGTATACTATATTCTTAGCGAAAGGTATTGACCCCTACATCCAAGAGTATATATAATCATGAAAAGGATATGTCATTTGTGGAAAAAGTATCCTCAAAGAAAGAGATCTTATCTATAAGACCCCCACCATAGAAGAGCTCTTTTAGATAAAATATCATCTTTCAAAGATAAACCAAGAGGGAACAAAGATTCAATCATCAAGCCCCCTACAATCAAGAGGAAGAGGAATCTTTAAATTAAAGGAAACAACTCTAATCACCAAAATAAGGGAAAGAGTTTATAAAGAACATAATTTGAAAAATAAAGAAGAGGTGATGACCTAGGACAACAACCTCTCATATAAAAGGATATCCATGGTCAAAACATCAGTTAGTATAATGAAATAATGTTGCAAAATAAACAAATGCCACTAAGCTTAAGGAAAGCAGATCCCTAGACAAAGAGAAAGAAGGAAGAACCTTTCCCCCCAGGGATTAAAGCAAGGGATACCTTTGCAAAACAAATTTCTTAGAAAAGATATCTTGAATAATAGAAGAGAGCTATGGATGATTAGAAGCAAAAGCTATCATAATACAAAACCATCGAGATAAATGAGAGAAAGAATAACCAATTTAGTCAAAGTAAAAACATAATGGATTCTAGAAGACTAGAAGAAATACACCTCTTGCCCCCCAGTCTAGGGACAAGATGAGAACAAATCTATATTATAGAAGAATGAGGCGTAAAATTGTGAAGAAATTGTAATAGTGCACAAGAGTGAGGTATAATTCCTAAAGAAACTATTTTTCTAACATATATCTTGAAATGCACACAATTAGCAAGTAAATGTGTATTACTATAGTGACAAGAATATTTGTACTTGGAGAGAGAATCTTTCAGCATTGGTTTAAATATTTCTATGTAAGTCAAAGAATTCGGATAAAAAGGGGAAGATAAAAAGAATTCTTGCACATTTTCATTATGAACCTTAGTTTGAGCCCCATCATAAGTGTGGGAAGAACAAGGAATAGCATATGGAGAATTATGAATATTAGGAATGTTAGGAATCAGATTAGGAAGGATAGGTTTAGGATTAGGAAGATTAGGAAATGGATTAGGAAAGCTAGGGTTAGGATTAGGAAGATTAGGAAATGGTGTATCATCTACCAAATTCTTCACATATTCCAAAAGAGTAGTAGTTCCACCACACAAATTCTTAATGAAAGTTTTGAAAGTAGGAAGGAAAGTATTAGTTAATCTCATAATAGCATAGTCACTACAAAGGATTTGAAATGTTTTAACATGATTGACAAGGTCTCCCTTACCATTGTAATTCTCAATACGAGGTATGTCGGCTTGCTGAGGAAAAGGAGCATGAATAATGTCTAAGGATAAAGGACTACCCATGTCACATGTAGGAATACTAAACTTGGATTGAGTTAAGGATGCAATTTGTTGTTGTACAAAGGACACATGTTGAACTAGACTAATGATTTTTGAATCACTAGGAGGCATAGAGACATTAGGAACACTAAGAAAAGTGTAAGAAGCGGTAGGAATGGAAGACACAACCGAAGGAACAGTTGGAAGAGAGTTGGAATAGGTATAAGAAATAATATGGTAAGAAGGTTGTGAGGGAGTTAAAGACACTGATGGAACACTCACAGGAAGAGATGAAATAGATGTAACCACAATAGGAGGAGTTTAAGTAGAAAATCTAGGTAAAGGAATGGAAAAAGTTTCCACACTAGTGACAGGAGGAGTGAATCCTAAATCTTGAACTTCTTGAGTTAAAGGTTTGATACCACTCAGGATATTAACACCTTGATCACTATCAAAAAGGACTTTATCAAAGGCCTCTATATCTTGAATAGAATATCTAGGTACATCAATGTTGTAAATAATGGAACATCAAGGTAACCATGCACACACCCTATGGCAAAGATCAATTGAAGAGGTTGTAGAGGAAGATGAAATAGGAATAGGATCAATGGAGATCATATTCAAACTATTTTCATCCTCACTTCCATGTACCTCATTAAGGGATCTATCCTCTTTTGAAATAAAAGCCTCATTAAAGTATTCAAAACAAAAATCATACATTTTGAACACAAAATAAAACTACAAGCATGAAAATGAAAATGTAAATGTCTTTGTATTTCTAAAGAGATTTTGCAAATTTTTTTTGTATTTTTTAAATATAAATGCAATATCATAAAATAATTCTAATCTTAAGGCAAGAAAACAAAGGATCTAACACCAAAAAGAAAGATTTGTTGTAACACGGTTTCACCACAATGTAAGATATAAAGGTGAACACACAAGATACAACAAACACAATAGGGCATCTAATTCCACAAAAGATAGGGGGTAAGCTTGTCGGGTTCACCAAAATGTAAGATGAAGGTGAACACACAAGATAAATCAAAGGGAAATCTAACACCACAAACACAATAGAGCATCTAAATCCATAAAAGATAGAGGGTAAGCTTGTCGGGTTCACCAAAAATGTAATATATAAAATATGGCTGAAATTAGGGTTTAGAATTATGCATATGAAAGAGACCCTAAACCCATATTTTATATATACATTTAAATTCTAAGGGGATAGAATGTAAATCTAGAAATGCTAATATTGAAATGAAGAAATAAAGGTACTTACCTCTAAAAAAGAACCTGCTGAAAACCCTGTTAAACAATCTTAGAAACTATTGATTCTCGTGTTCGTAAACCAAAACTGCGAGATCTACAAAACCCAAAAATATTTTTCTTTTCTGAGGGAGGTTGACCTTGACCCAAATGGTGGGGCACAATCTTACCCCCCACTAAAGGTTGACCTTGACCCAATTGCTTCGACGGAAATTATGTTCGCAGATCCTACAAGTTCGGCGAAAAGGGTATCTATATCTGCACTGATATTCGACGTCCTGCACCTATATCTGCAAGAAAAATGGTTTTTTTATTTGGATGAGGGGTTTTCCTTGGTCAAACCCCGGTTTGGAATCAACCTTTAAGATAGAATTGAAATAGGAAATGCTGGCAAGTAGTAGAAGTAGATCTAACAACGAAGCTATGATATTCAATAGATATGCAATTGTATTTGAAATGTAAACAATTATGTTGATATGAAAGCTTGGACTCAACAATGTAAATCAAAACCATAAATGTAAATCCAAAACCTCCATGGTTGTATTCTTTGAATCCACCTTGAAAGTAGAATGAATGGATCTTGAAGGTGAACAAAGGATCTTGAAGGAAGATCACACCACCATGATGGATAGATCTAGGGTTTGAATGATGAATCTTGAATGCTTGAACCAAATCCCTTCAAAGGCTCGAATGCTTGAATACTTGATCTTCAATGGAGAACTTGAATGCTTGAATGGATGATTGCTTGAATGCTTTCTCACTTGATTTTCTTGGGAGAAGACTTGATGCCAAAACTTGATGGATGCTCATGAAAAATTGATGAAGAAAATGAGAGGAGAAGGCTTCCTTTTATAGTGATCTAGCACACAAACTTCTAGAGAGGCCAACATTGGAGAATTAAATCCCAATTAACCTTAACCCCTAGAAATGGACCTAGATTAAATGCAATTTAAGAGTTTACCATTCTGAAATCCGAAACAGCTGACACGAAAGCGGGAAAATAAAACTTTCCGAAGCCCGACATCTTGAAACCTCCAGAATTTGAAAATTGGACCCAAGGTCAAGGGTGAGGTCGACTCTGCCCTAGGTTAGAGTTGAGGTTGACTTTTCCCTAGGTCAAGGTCGAGGTCGACCTTGAACGAGGAGGTCGACTTTGACCCTGAGGTGACAGATTTCAAATTCTCAAGACCAGGTGCTAGAAACAAGCTGGAAATGGGTGGAGAGAGAATCAGAACAGGGGGAAAATCTAGATCCATGCAAAAACCAATTCAAGATGCTTGACATTACCCCAGACCACTTACTCGGAGGGATATATGCTCTTAACATGGAAGTGCTTCCATTTTAAGATTATACAATTACTCTAATAAATAATTGTCCTCTCATCTTCTCTTACATTGTCAATTCTCCAAAGATGTTTGGGACTTCTTACTTCAGAAATGGAAAATTAGTTAGATCTTCCCCAATAATTTGTAATATTTTTTCAATCGGTGGACTTGTTTGATTCCCAAGGAGGCTTCCAAGACTCTTTGGTCTCTTAATACTCCTCATACTATCTAGAACATATGGAAGGAGCAGAATAATAAGATTTTTAGAGAGAAAACTTCTACTTCTTAGGTGGTTTCTGAGAAAATTATTAGGGGGTTGGATAATAATTTTTCCATATTCATCATCAAACATTCCCAATATAAAAAATTGAATCTTAAAGGTTCTTTGTGGGCTTTTGCATCTAACAGGAATAATGAGGATGAGATAAGGGAAGGAATTATTTGACATTCTCCTCCGCATGGTTGGGTCAAAATTAATTTTGATAGTACTAAGAAAGGTAATCCTTGCAAGGGGGGATGTGGTGGTGTCATAAGGGATCAATATGGTAATTGTTAAGGGGCCATATCCATGCCCTTGGGAATCCAAACCAATCACTTGGCTGAAGCTATGGGAGCTCTGCATTCTCTTACTTTGGCTAGGGATCTCAATTGCAAACAAATATGGCTTCAAGATGACTCTAATAATATTATAAAATATATTAAAGGGGAGTCTAGTCCTTTTTGGACCATAGAGAATATTATTAAGCAGGGTAGAAATATTATTCAAAAGTTTGAAGGGTACCATATTTCACATGCCTTTCGTGAAGTTAATAAGGTGGTTGATATCTTAGTGAATCTAGGTGTACTTAATTCCAAAGTCATGATGACTTGGAAGGGTGAGAGTCACCTTAATGAGGAATTATTATCCCTTATTCGATTTGAAAAGAGTATCTGTAAGGTTGGTATGATCAAAGTTAATGATGGAAAGGACACATATGATCATTGATTAACATATTTTATGGGTTTTTTTAGATATATGGATCTACATTTCTATTTACAATTATTGTTTTGTGTTTATCTCTGAGTTTGATACCAACATCATGGGTGGAGAGCTTAAAAGAGATGAACCTAAAACTTGTGAGGGATGGAGAAAGAAAGAAGTTATGATCACTAAAGGCATTTATGATAAACATATTTTATGGGTTGTTTTAGATATATGGATCTACATTTCTATTTACAATTATTGTTTTGTGTTTATCTCTTAGTTTGATACCAACATCATGGGTGGAGAGCTTAAAAGAGAGGAACCTACAACTTGTGAGGGATGGAGAAAGAAAGAAGTTATTTGGATATGCTCATGAAGAGAAGGGTTACACCATATATGGAGCAGTTGTGAGGATATGACAAGAAAATTACTAATCTATTTGCTGAGAATTGGAAGAATGGAATTGTGTATTTGTGTGGTGTGAAGGTTTCTCTTAATAAGCAATTAATTGGGGAGATTATTGGTTTACCTTTGATAGGTATAAAATCATTTAAAGATAGAAAAATCTATGATAAAGTTGTAAAAAAAAATTTGAAATCTGATAAGGAAAGGGAGATTTTAGTCTAGATTGGTAGGTTCTATGATATCAATCAAATTACACCCATTTGGGGTATGGTTTTAAAGGTTCTCATGGATTACTTCACTCTAGATGGTCGTTTCACTAGGGCTCATGGCTATAATTTTGTACTATTAAACTATTTCAGGATAAGATCCTTGTTTCCTTCCCTCATTTTCTTGTTGAGTCCCTTAATCATAGTGTGAAGGAGAATAGGAAAAACCCTAAAAAGCTTGTGTTGCATGAAGGTATCATCTTTCTTATATATGATCATTGTAGGGAAAAATATTAGGGGTCACTCCCGAAACCTATTCAGAAGAAGACTAATAGGGGAAAATTTAAGGTGGAAGGGTCTAAAGGGAGTACCAAAATCAAGAGCCCGCCCCTTGTAAAAAATTATAAAACTCAAAAAATGGCATTACATTCTGGGGATAATCATGAGTCTGAGGTAGAGGGGGATGTTACCCCGATGACTACTCATTTTGTTCAAAATATTGTTCCCAGGTTTGATTTTAGGGAAGGGATGGCAACAAAAGATGATGATGAAGGTTCTTTAATAGGTGGCAATGAAGTTGAGGGATTTGATGAGAAGGAGGGCATAAAGATAGAAGATAATGATGAGGAGGTTGATGTTAGTGATCTTGCGGTTAAATCTCCCACCATTCCAGTAAACATTGGTATTGATGTTGTGGACTAAAAGATTACTAAGGTTTTAGAGAAGAAGAAGATCTCTCAGAAGGATTCTAAGGAGGGTAGTAAGAAGAAGAAGGAACAAGAGAAATTTTTGATCCTAGTAGACTACAGTGATTCTATGGAACATGATAAGGCAATCTTGCCTCCTAACTATGAGGATTCTAGTTTCAATTCCAAAGGGGGTCTTATTGGGTGTAAAGAGGCATCTTCCTAAGGATTTGGAATATAAGAGAGATATTACCTTGGGCATGCTTCAAACTTCCAAAGCCAAGTCAATTTACTCCTTCACACTGGATAAATGGATATTTCATGAAATTAAAGAGCTTAGCCTCAAGTACATGGCTCTCAATGCTAAGATAGACAATCTTTAACAAGGTACAAATACCTAGAACTTGGAGGGCCAATGGATTGTAGAAGAGAATAATAAGGTGTTGGGTTACTTTTATGGGGACAACAATAGGATGGACACTATAGAAAGAAAGTTGGAGGAGCTAACTACTAAATGGGAGAAGACTAACAGAACTATAAAGAAAATTCTTTAACATACACATGAGGGTTTGAATGTCTTTATTGATAATCTTAAAGTCTTGGTGGCTAATTTGGAGAATTCCTTTCTAGAGAAGGATATTTTGAAGTTGGATGATACTGAGGAGGTGGCGGTTCACAACGAGGGTTTGGGAAAGAGAACTTGGATGAGCCTCAAGAAAAAATTAGTGGTTGTCCCCAAGCACAATGAGAACTTGTAGGATACTGTGTAGAAGATGACTTCACTAGAGGAATAAGTTGTGGTGACTCTTAAGGATCTAGCCTAGAGTGGTCCTTTTCCTACTTTTCCCTCTATTTTCTCTGGTTTCATTGTGTTGGTCTTACTAGTTGTTCATGTGTGCTATTTTTTGTTGGTGGTTTTTGTGAGATGGTTTTTTGCTAGTTTTTTATTGGCCTACTTGTTGTCTAATAGTTTTTTGTCTTTGGGAATCTTTATTGTAATATTTGATGTAACTTCTTTATAAAGGGTTTCGGGTCCCTTAAAAACCCATTTTGCCTCAATCAAAAATAGTGTCTCTATGTAAATTTTTAATTAGCATAAAAGGATAATTGAGAATCTTCTCTTATTTTCATGGAGCAATTTTTTCTTAACAATTAGAATTAGGTTGTTAAAAAAAGGAGGGGTTGAAATTAATGCTAAAAATAAGACCAAGTGTCTTCACAATTTTTCTTCCCTCCATTTTCACAGTTGCCTCCATTTTTTCTCCCTCCCAAATTTATATACCCATAATAAAACTGTTGTACTCAGAATGTTAATCGAGGAAATGGTAATTTGGTACTTCAAAAATTGAAAGATGAAACTACTTTTGGGTGGATTGGTGTTGGATTTGATATTGATGCCAAGAGATGATATTTTTAATATTGAACTTAGTTTCATATCCTAGCAAGAAATATGTAATGTACTCAATATAATTGAATTGCATTGGATTCATATACTTGGGTAGATAATAGGTTTTGGTCTCTAAGGACCTATTTTTCAAAGTAGTTCTCATATTTTGCATTACAAAAGAAACTTTGTAAAGTGTTTGGATACTTAAGAGGTGTTATATTTAAATGTAAATATCTTTTCAACTCAATAAAAATTACTCAAATGTGTAGGAAATATGTAGCAAGCAACTAAGAGGGGGTGAATCAGTTGCTACCAAAACACTTAAACTTTAAAACTCTTAAGCCCTTCAAGCATAAAACCCTTGATCACATAAACTATTATTATTGATTTGCAAGATGTACAAAGCATGTAAACACAAACTAGAAAATATCAACACCACACAACACAAAGATTTTTTTACGTAGAAATCCAAACTAGGGTGAAAACCACAGTGGGGTTGATACCCACAATAAGATTGATACCTTGTAAGAAGTATATCTTATTACAATATGAGGAATGCATATGCATCTAGGAACAGTGCCTAGACTTCACTATTCAATTCACCTTGGGAACTCACCCTAAGGAAGTCACATTGTCTTACAACCACAATTCATAAGTCTCGTTGACTTACACTTTTCAGACACCAATTTGATAATTCATGAACATTGTTATTCTTCGTTAAAATACTTCTAACTACCTTGTGGGTCATAAAAATCACAAAGCCTTTGATCAGTAGACACATTTCTATTTCCTTAACATATTCCCAGCTACATAACCAAAGATTTCATCTACAAAATATGCACGAAAGTAATCTCTGCAACTTTGTAGCTTTGTAACACTAGCAATCAACAAAATAACCAATCTTTATCTATGACACCATAACTTGATCAAATCATTATGTAAGAAACTCAAACTTGACATGAAGCATTTAGAAAACTTCTACATCATCCTATGAGATGCATGAATCCTCATCTTTGGTAACCTTCTATTTTCATTCATCTAGAAAAATTACATATTTGTCGACCGGACTTCATAACAAATATCAAAACCATCTAATCTTCATAGTACACATCCAAATAACATATTAGACATCAAAAAAATCACAATAGACATGTTGATATCAATGAAAACACATCAAACTTTCCAACAATCTCCCCCTTTGGCATTGATGGCAACATGTGATGAGAAAAATAATAAAAATAATAATGCAATAAAAAACTAATAGTACTATCAACAGTATCCACAATACATCATTATCTTTCAGAGTCTCTCTAACTTTTCTTTGCTTCATTACCCTTGCTATGTCTTTACTACCCCTGGGAACATTCTCTCCTTCATTTCAATCTGATTACATACTCTTATCTCCATCAGTTTCTCCCCCTTGTATGTACACCACTCTTCTTGACAAAAACTCTTCTTTCCTATGTGAAAGTATATGAACTTTATTTTCTCATCTGATATATTCTTTCGTATCTTCTCTTCTGATCTTTTTTCTAATCTTCTCTTTTGATCTTCTCTTCTCTTGATCCGCAAATCCTTCTCTTATAATCTTCTAAATTTATTTTTTTCACATCTGCTTCTCTTCCACTTTGACATCAATCATAAAGGTGTATCATCTGCTCTTATATTTATCTTTCTTTGTCATATCAATGTTTACTTCATTTTCCTTCTCTACTTTTTCTACCTTTACAATATCTTCTTCCCTTCTTTCACAAATTTCTAAGACACTAAACACATCCAACATCTAATCAACCACAAAAAACTTAACTCTCTAATTTTTGCAATTCCTTCTAGCTCTCTTCAAATATGAAACTTTAGGTTAAACAAATTTACCTTACCATGCTTACTACTCCCTCTGAGTAGCAGCCTCCATACATCAATCTATTTGTAATATTTCTCTTTGAAGCATACTAGACTAATGTGATCATATTAGTTCTGATTAGGAGGGGTAATTACCCCTAACTTGTTTGTAGGAGTAGGATCTTTTATGACAACGTCCTTTCTTTATTGCTCTTGACCTTCCTTTTGTGCTTCTGTCTCTTTCCAACTTTTTTCTCCTTCTCCTTTCCTTTGTTCTCTTCCTGTATGTCCCTATCATTTTCTTTCATATCCATATTCATATCCACTAGATCAAATTCATCTACTTGTGTTTCTCTGCAGTGTTCAGCAATTTGAGTAGATGTATTGCATCTGAGACATATGACAAAAATTTTCTTACTATCATCATTCCTAATCATAGCACATGGACATCTACCTATTCTCCTTATGTTAGTATCATTTATCCTTCTCACACCATTGAATCTATCTAAGACATAATTATTTCTTTTACTTCTAAGAAAGTGGTATTTCCTTCTTCTATCTAAGGCTCTGTGTCCTTACTTCCCATAATCAAAATAACTACCACTGAAATTTTGAGGTTTAGTTCATCTTACATAGTCTTCTTTTTATTGTTCCTCTTCCTGGCTTTCCTCTTCTTCTGATTATTCTTCTTCTTATTTTCCTTTTCCTTCTTCTTTCCCTTATCTTTATGCTTGGCTTGGTCCTTCTATTCTTTATAATTTTTCTTCTTCTTTGTAGTGTTCTTCTATCCTTTGGCTTTAGGCTTGTCTTGACCAGTCTTGAAGCATTCTCCTTTCACATATCTAACACCATTATTTTCTCTTTCAATAAAAGCCTCAAGTTTTGTTGCTCTAAGCATGAGAGTTTCAACATGGTCATTTGTATTTTTAATCCCTTTCTTGACAGACCTTGATTGTTCATTATCAATTGGCTCAATCTCTTATATTAGGCTAATCTAATCCTCTGTTTTTTTCTTTTCTTTTCTAAACTCCTTTTATCTTATCACCAATGATCTTACTTTCATTATGATTTAATATTATGCACCTTAGTACCAATTGTTCTACCATAGGCCTTTGTTCTTCATTGTCTCTAGCATCTTCGTCACTTACAGTCACTGGTACACTCAGGGCTTGGGTCTAAACCAATTGATATTTTCTCTAATTATTATTGTTGATTTTCTTTCCAAAAATAGACTTATTGGATCTAGTCTAATTCTCAAGACTTTCTTCCACATTAACATTTGTGTTTTCTATTAACTTATTTAGTCTTTTGTTCTAGTACCTATATGCTCTACTTTTAGTAGAATATTCAAGGAATATACCTTCATCACTCCTTGCATCAAACTTCCTATATCCTCATTTCTCTTTATGTAACATTTACAACCAAAAATTTGAAGTACTTAATAGTAGGCACATGACCATACCAAAGTCCATAAGGTGTCTTACCAATTCCATCTCTGATTTTCATGTGGTTAAGAGTGTATACTACAGTGCTCACAACTTCTCTCCAAAATATCTGTCAAACATTCCTATCAAGCATCTCCTAGCAGTCTCTAGAATTGATCTGTTCTTCCACTCTTCTACACCATTCTATTGTGGAATCCTAGGATCAGACAACTATCTCTTGATTCCATTCATCTCACAAAAAGTGTTGAACTCATTTGATGTAAACTCTCCACCTTTGTCTGATCTCAACTTCTTCAATTTCAGATTAGTCTCATTCTCCACAATTGACTTGAAAGCCTTAAACTTTCCAAAAGCTTCAAACTTCTCCTTCAAGAAGGTCACACATACCATCTTTGAATGATCATCAATCAATAGAATAAAATATATGTCTCCTTTTAAACTTCTTATCTTTGTGGGGCCACACAAATAGGTATAAACAAGATCAAGAAAACCATTTGAATTTTTTTTCTTAGAGTGAAAAGTAGCTCATGTTTGCTTACCCAATTGACATTCCTTCCAAAAATTGTTAGCGGGCTTCTTCATCTTAGGCAAATATCTAACAACCAAAATAAAACTTATAGTAACATTGTCAAAGTTCACATGACATAACCTTTTTATGCCAAAACCAGCTTTCATCTATTTGAGCAATCATACAAGTCTTCTAACCACTATTTACAAGAAATATGTTACCTCTTGTCTTGGATCCAGTAGCAATCTCTCTTCCATAATCATTCAAGATCTTAGACATGTCATCCCTGAAATGCAAACCATAGCCTTTTTCATGCCCCGCCAGGGAACCAGGGAAGAGAACAACGGATTCTCTTTAGGAAAGAAAACCTATGTAATGGAACATGAAATTTTTCAAACTTTAAAAGATTTACATGTATAATAACATAAGCAAGGTTTTAACTTAGATTCCTCCCATGGTTCCCAACTAGAACTCTAACATTCCATTTTAGTTTCATTAAATATATTGATGATTTGGACAACTTTAGATCAATTATATTATAACATTTGAAGAACTTAAAAGGAAATATAAATGCTTTCACTCAAATATTTAACCTAACATTTTAGATCCATCTATATTCTCTAAGTATTCCTTTATGAACAACCTAACATTTGAAGTACTAATCCCATATATATGAATCATTTAGGAACTTGAACAAATACAAATATGAAGCCATCCCATTTGAAATACTAGCCTTTCTTAATCAATAGTAATACACAAAATTTCATCTCACTTTGAAACTTACTAAAATCATTTTCTTTTCAAACAAACATGTTTTACATAAAGATTACATTTCCCTTTTCCTTTCCCTAAATCTACCCATTCCAAGTTACATCAATTTGAAATACAATAAAGATTAAATTGCATTCATCTCCTCTTGGGAGGTTACAATAATGACATAATTTACATTGATAGGAAATAATGAAAGATAAGAAAAGAGCCTTATTTCTTCAAAACTGGAATAAGGTACAAGAAAGAGTCCTTTCACCACTGCAATTGCAACTGATACCTCGATAAATACAGATTTACCACCCAACCACTTGGATACCAAAAGGCCCACTCCCCCATGCTAGGAGATAAACACCAAGATCCACACAAGAAGGAATAACTAGGCTATTCCTAGGGTTGAGACAACCTTCCCCAAACAACAACTAAACAAGGAATGAAATTCAAATCCCTTCCCAAATGGTTCACAAGACTTGGTAGAAACTCTAAGCGACAAGCTAGGTGAGTGTCATCGCATAGCCCTCACCCCTTGGGTTATCCTAGTACTAGCCACTCTTGGCTCCGGCCCCCAAGTAGGCACATGCGGAACCAAATGCCTCTCATACAGACAAGGTCATTCAGTCATACCTACGCATAGGTACCTTCTCCCACTCCAATCCTTAGTCTTTACTTGCACTAAAGGCAGGGGAGAGGCTAACATTTATCTTATTTAGTGTTTGATACCACCCCATTAATTTGATTAAAGTTATCACTTGATTAAAACAACTCATTAGTGGGTTTCTCTAGTACTAGCCACTTAGGGCCCTGGCCCCACACTGAGAGCCACTCACCTAGTGTTATTAGGATCTCTACCCTTAGCCAAGCATCATAAACACATAAAATATGCATAAAGACAAGTCATAGAATCATTCAAGTACTACAACCAAGAATCGGAATGGATTAGGAAGTCATATAGTTGTCCTTGTCCACTGGACAACCCTAACCCAGATTCCTAAACACATCAAGAAGCTTAAACAGACATCTAAACGCACTAAACAACATTCACCTGAAAAGACAAGTGATACAAAATTACCAAACATCACTTAGGGTTAGCCCCAAGTCACCCGAAAACCCTAAAACACCAAAAAGGCCCAAAACCAAGGTTTGGCAGAGAGTTGCACAGTTGGTTCAAGAAGTTGCACAGTTGGGCCATGAAGCTACACAGTTGGTCACTCAAGCTACACAGTTGGTAGCGTGAACTGCGTAGTTGGTTCCCAGAACTGCGCAGTTGGTTAGGGACTGTCTTTTGGTAGAAACAGCTTGCAGATTGGGTTTACGAGAAGAACTGGGCAAGATGGAAGCATTGGATGCAGAATCAGGGAAAGAGCCAGTTGAGATCTCCATGTTTTCCTTCCAGGACATCCCTCAAACCCATCCTTCCTGCAAGGTATCCCTACTCTAGATTTAAGAATAAGAAAAAAGTGCAAAATCTAGAATGCAAACAAGGAAGGAGAATTGATCTTCCTAAAGTCTGAGAGTGCCTGCAGACCTATTAAACACCCAAGGAAGTATAAAAAAAGATCCTAAGAAGACTCCATACTCTATCAAATACAAGGATGAAGATAAAACAACTCATAACATAAAGTGTTATAGTTTATGCAAACAATATATTTCAAACATAAACATAATAATCTTCTCTCCTAAAACTATCTCATTCAACATTGCAGACATAATACAACAACATAATCATCCTCTAACTTGTGAATTCATATAAGGAGGATCATCTTCCACGATAGATCCTACATGGAGTCCTGCGGAGAAATCGTTGGAGAAGAAAGTCCAGATATCTTAGCCCACTCCCAACACTCCTCCAAATTCCTTTTGAATGCAAACAAAAACTCCTTTGTAATTACTATGGCTTCCAAACTATGATATCCAATCAAAACAATAAAGCTTCCCCTGAGAGATTATTTCGAGCCAACTCCCATTCTCACGGAGACTCTTCCCGTAAATAGATTAAGGAAGTAGTTGCACAGAGAATTCCAACTGATGCAACCATTCAAAACTAAAGGTTAGTTAATAGTTAGGCATAAATTATTCCTAATGAAAACCATTCCCGGTGAGGGATAAATAATATTAATCTCACTCATTTTTCATTTATTTAAGGAAGACAAATAATAACTTTTACCTCTAAACATATTTACTATTTCTAGATTACCTAGTTACCTAGGCTATAGTAAAGGAGGTTTACCATTTAATATTTATATATACTTGACATCCATAAAAATAATTATTTAATTGTTTATTAATATCTTTTAGTGTAATAATTTCTTATCCACAAACAATTATATAAATATATGTAACCATATGCATACGTGTGCACCCATATGCCTATGTGTACATATACCCTTTAGAATATTATTATTAATATTATAAAACATATTACTATTAGTATTATAAAACATTATTTTATTCATACATTAAATCAAACTCTTACAAGATACAATAGTTCACATAAGGTAACTACTAATAAAAGATAGAATATTCTATAAAACAAAATTAGAGTTACCATTCACAAAATCTCATACTCAATAAATACAAGAACAAGCAACAAGATCCACAAAATCTAACAAGCTGAGACAACACAATAATTCACCATCTGACACAAGGATCAACTCAAGAATTCCCCCACCTAAGGAGCAGAAAAGGGTCAGAGGTAGGGTTCATTCTCACAAAACCTTGGTGTTATCTCCATAACAACAACAACGATCGAGGATTTTGAGGGCACGCTCAGACCTGTGAGACCAAGTGGAGTCGATGCCTAGTATCTGCAAGCCTGCATCACCAAGATGAGATACATGTGCATATATATATATATATATATATATATATATATATATATATATATATATATATATATATATATATATATATATATATATATATACACACACACACACACACACACACACACACATATACACACACACACACACAATAAGACACTTGCAAACAGATGACTAGGATCGATACATCGTGTGGACCTCAAATAAGTGAGTAACTATGACTTTGTCCTGAATCATGAAAACACATCTGTCACATATACATGAAGCATGAGACATCATAGATAATAATGGTTAGATTCCAAATCCTTGGGTTAGCTCTATTATTTTCCATAAGCATATATAAGATAGATGATTATAAACATTAAATGATAATCATAAATGAGTATATCTAAATATCTAATAAGCATATCATCATCCAAATAAGCATAATTGTAAACATATAGTTCTAACCGTCATAATGAAAAATTTCCAATCTAAGAGTAAAAGTATAATCATCTGAGAGGGTATTACAGCCTTTATCCATTAGCTGACCAACACTAGGAAGATTATGTTTTAGTCCTTCTACATACAATACATCACCATTGTTATTTTTTCCATCCAAAGTGATTGAACCTCTACCTTTGATCTTACCACCAGAGTTGCCACCCCATTTCACTTTGCCACCATCATACTTCTCATAGCTTATAAAATTTCTTTTTTCACCAGTCATGTGATGAGAGCATCCACTATCAATCACTCATTTGTCTTATTTGACAACTTGAGAGGCTAAAGTTTTATCTTCAACAACATCATTAGTACCAATAGTAGGCACAAAATCTTTAGATCTAGAATCATCTTCTTTGATAGCAATGAGAGAACTAGCAGGCTTAAGATTATCAGCTTTATTACCTTCTTCCTTGATGCAATGAAAGTAAATTCATCATCATCCTTATCAGCTTCATGAGATTCATCATCAATAAGTCCTTCATCATATAGGGCATAATAACATCTACTTTCCCTAGGCTTGGGCTCATACTTATACTTAGGAACTCCAATAGGGAACCTAGATGCAAAATGTCATACTTTACCACAAAAAAAATTAAAGGGTGTATTTCCTTTGTACTTACTTCTAGCAGGAGCTCTTTCTCTGTAAGACATCCTTTTTGCAAACTTGGCTTTTAATTCTTCAAGCTCTTTGTATTCATCTTCTATATCCTTCAACTCTTGTTTCCATCTTGACAATTTCCTTGCAACTTTCTTAGTCGAATCTAGTCTCTGCATGTTCCTTCTAATTACAATAGTTTTGAAGGTTGTCTCATTCTTGGATAGTGTGCCACTTATTGAACTCAACTCAAAGGTTGTAAACTTCCCAACTAGCTTTTCTCTTGTCACATTTGTCATTGTCCTTATTTCTTCAATAGTTGCAACCTTGTTTCCATAGGAGTTAAAGATTTTAGAACCTTTGAAACAATCTCATCCTTATCAAGTGTTCCTCCAACACATTTAATAGCACACATTGTCTCATTTACCTTTAACATGTAAGAGGAGATATTTTCATCCTCACTCGTGTTCTTGGTCTCATACTTTCCTTTCAAGCTTTGCAATTTTGTCATCTTCATTGTTGTATCTCCTTCATAAAGAATCTCCAACTTCTCCCATATTTGATTTGTTGTCTCCGGTTCCATGACATTAGTCATCTCTACATCAGCCAATTCACTTAACAAAGCTTCCTTTTCCCTAATGTTCGTCGTGGAATCAGTGATCTCATCAGGAGTTGTAGGGTTCTGAGGAGGGTTGTATGGACTCTTTAAATCCTCCAACAATCTTCATCAATGCATCTTAGATGTACAATCATTTGATTCTTCCACAGTCCATAGTTGGTTCCATCAAATCTTGGACTATCTTTTTTGTATGCTACCATCTTTAGATCTCCCTCAAGCTATTAGGCTTCCTTCAAGGGACTAAGCTCTTATACCAATTGTACGAAATAGGTAGCAAACAACTAAGAGGGGGTGAATCAGTTGCTACCAAAATACTTCAACTTTAAAACCCTTAAACCCTTCAAAAATAAAACCCTTGATCACATAAATTGTTATTGATTTGCAAGATGTAAAGCATGTAAACACAAATCATAAAATATCAACAACACAACACAGATTTTTTTGCATGGAAACCCAAACTAGGGTGAAAACCACGGTGGGGATGATACCCACAATAAGATTGATACCTTGTTACAAGTATAGCTTATTACAATATGAGGAATGCACATGCATTTAGGCACACTACCTAGAGTTCACTACTCAATTCGTCTTGGGCACCCACCCTGAGGAAGTCATGCAGACTTACAATTACAATTCAAAAGTCTTATTGGCTTACATACACCTTTCAAACATCAATTTGATAACTCGTGAACTATATAGTAGCATCTCACTATGCCTCGGTCAATTCCTTTTCAATACAGATAAGCCCTTTGAATAGTAGACACATTACTATGTCCTTAACACATTCTCAATTGTGTGACCAGAGATCTCATCTATAGCACATGCGCAAAAGCAATCTTTGCAACATTGTAACACTGGCAATCAACAAAATAACCAGTCTTTATTTGTGACACCATAACTTGATCAAATCATCATGTCAACAACTCAATCTTGACATTAAGCATGTAGGCAACCTCTACATCATCACATGAGTTCTGTGACTCGTCATCTTCAGTAACCTTTTGTCATCAATCATCTGAATATTCTGTGTTACTAGCAAAATTGCATATATGTCAACCAAACTTCATAACAAATATAAAAACCATCTGATCTTCACAATAGACTTCCAAATAAAATAGTAGACATCAAAAATATCACAGTAGACATGTTGACATCAATGACAACACTTCCCACTTTCCAACAAAATGTTGTCTCCTTAATCAGACAGGGTGCTTATGGAGTCTGTAAATAACGTAAATAGTGTTGTAACTGAAAGAGTTTTCTTTTTCAGCCAGGCGGTATAAATAACACATGCTTGCACTTTTGGTCAACTAGTAAATTGTTGCTTCTTTGTTTAATGCATCAGATGTATACAATATGAAACTTGGAATTTTTTATATTAATATTTAGAAAATGCTCCAAAAAATAAGCAAAATTATTAATATTTGTGGGGCCACTAGCTCCACAAAATAATCCTTAAAATGTTGAGCAATGGCTGCTAGCCAAAATAAGCCTAGTAGTTGCATGGGGAGCTACCCTAAGAACTACTTTTGAAGCTACTTCAAGTCAGAAGTAGCAAAATATAATAAGGAAAATCGTAATGTGGATGAAGAAATTACCATAGAAGAGAGATTCGTCATCTGCTTGGAGATCTTTGAAATGTTAAAGAGGAAAAAAATTTAATCGCAGAAGTTGGGGGAAGTTCGCAATTTTCTCCTTGCAAAAGCAAAAGTATTTATCAAACAGACAAATAATTATCCTAAAAGAATATTTTATTTTTTTAACATTTAAAAAGACTTGATAAATGAAATTAACTATATTTGTTTATAAATAAATATTTGGACATATATATGTCTATCTTTTATCAAAATAAGCAAATTAAACATTTTAATTTGCATTACACTTATATAATTTATTTAATATATTTACTAATAAAATATATGTTAATAAAATCTAAATAAATTAAAAATCTTTATAATAAACTATTAAATAATTATGTCATTGAAGATTTTATTGTTCAAAATGTAAATAATTTCCATATTTCATATAGAAAATAACAACAAAAAATATATCTTTTCAAATTAATATTTACTATCAAGAAGTTAATCAGCGAGGTAAATTGTACAAAATTTACAATCTATTTGACTTGTCATTCTTCAAAATTCAATTTATAAAAGCAATGAATTTGTAAAAAATGAAAATTAATCTTTTTACAATTTTCAACTTTCTAACATATACAATCATAGACACTTAAAAAAGAATTTTTCAAAAGGTTATAAATAATATTAATAAATGCATATTTAGTACTTACAAGAATATTTAATATATCACATGAAACAACAATAGCATACATGAAACAATAGCATACAACCAAACATATGTCAAAAGAGGGACCAAATAATGAGATGAAATGATAGAATACTTCTTAATAATGTGACACTTAATGACACTTATATATGTCAATAAAAATTAGGAAATAAAAAATTGAATTAATCAATAAAAACATGCATACACCAACTATAATCAATTATTTCACCTACCATAATCAGTATTGCAGAAATTATTTTTCCTCGTGTGCTCATTATTTGGCAACATAGCAGTGTTAAAATGTCCAAAAAGAAAAAAAAAATTATAATAAATATGAAAATATTAATCAGTGATAGTTTTTATAATTAAAAAAGATTTGGGAACATAACAGTGTTAAAATGTCTAAAAAGAAAAAAAAATTATAAAAAATATGAAAATATTAATCAGTGATAATTTTTATAATTAAAAAAGATTGATTAATATTGGTATTTATATGTTTTATTCATCAATAAAAAAATTTATTTAAAAAAGATTGATTAATATTGGTGTCTGCATGTTTTATTCATAATAACTTTAACTAAAATATCAGAAAAAAAAGAATTAATAATTTCAAATTGTACCAATATTTTTTTCATATTAATAAGATTAGAATTCAGTACTATTTAGATGTCTACAACATAACTAAACCATTAGACCAGATATCCTTTGACAATTATAACAGACCCTTCGACAATTGTATCAAATTTTGAAAACAAAAAACATTTGATTTGTATCTTTACAATACAATCAAAATAAAACAGCCTATAGCACCTTCGCTTAAAACATTGCCAACTTATCACCTAAAGCTGCTTACATTTAATACAACTTAAATCCCAGAGACCAGGCAAAAAACCAAGTTCTTAAAGGCCAACAAGTCATTATATAGAAACTTGGCAAGAAAACCAAGTACCATGCTAACTTCCTTGCAACATCCAGATTTACTCTAAAGCCCATTGATTTTCATGCCTCATTTTCTCCTCTTCACGCCTCATTTTCTCCTCTTCCGGAGAGAAGTCATTCATTATGTTAGGAGGATTAAAAATATCTCCACTCTTAAGCCTGTCAGCAGCAGTTTGACACGTTAAGTCCAAAAGATTCTTTATTTTCAGATTGTCTGCAGCCTGCACACAACAAAAAAATATAAATAACAAGTCGTCATTTCCAACCTATATTAATAGAGAAAATCAAGTTTACTACAAGCATATTAAAAATATACTGCTGCAAATGATTTAACAATTAAACTTATCTACAAGCAAACACACAGATATCCATTAAAACATGATTTAACAATTAAACTTATCTACAAGCAAACACACAGATATCCATTAAAACATTGACTAAACATAAATGTGCATTTCTATTAGCATTTTGAATATATAAAATATGTTAGAGAAAATCAAGTTTACTACAAGCTGCAAATGATTTAACAATTAAACTTATCATCTACATGCAAACACACAGATATCCATCTAAAACATCGACTAAACACAAATGTGCATTTTTATTAGCATTTTGAATATATAAAATATGTTCCACTCTCTTTCGGAAATGGATACTGTTTACCAGAGGGCAGAAGTGCCTTAATCTTAATATTAAGAAACTAAAATAGAACCTAAAGAAGAAACCTCAACTAAAAACAACCTATATGTTACGTCCAATACTGTTTCAGGTTCAAGAGTGAGTTTGCCTTCGTCATCAAGGGGTGGGTGGCAACTCCATTGATGGGGTGATCTGTTGTCCCAAAGGCTTTTTAGGCATGAAATGTGAAAAATATTGTGAATTCTGCTCTGTGGAGGCAACTCCAGTTCATAGGCAACTTCCCCGACCTTCCTCGTGATCCTAAATGTGCCATAGAATCTTGGCTTCAACTTATCTACTCCATTCCTCTTCAGGGATGACTGTCTTGACTGTCTATATGGTTGCAACCTTAAATACACCAGATCATTAATCACAAAGGCCCTCTTAGTCCTATGCTGATCCGTATACAATTTTTGCTGATTCTGGGCACGTTGCAGATTCTCCTTCAAGGAACTCATGATGTCAACATTCTGCTGTACCATATCCCTAGCACCTGGAACTCTACTATCTGCAACAATCAAATTCATGAAGGAGGTAGCTGTATAACCATAGAGTGCTTTGAAAGGGGACATTCTAATGGACGTGGTGTGTGGTGTTGTAGGAAAACTCTCTTAGATGTAGCCATTTCACCCAAGCTGATTGCTGCCCTGTCACATAGTTTCTCAAGTATCCTTCAATCTCTTTGTTTACAATCTCCGTTTGTCCATCCATTTGGGGGTGATAGCTAGTGCTAGGAGTTAACTTTGTGTGGGCCAAACAAAAGAGTTATTGCCAAAACATGCTGATGAACCTACTGCCCTGTCACTAACAATGTTTTTTGGCAACCTATGGAGTCTAAACCATAGTTCCATGACTTGGACTCGGACTCGGCTATGAATTGGTAAGGTCGACTCAACTCGTGACTTGGCTATGACTCGGCAAAATGAAAAAACCCTTGAAATTTAGAGATTTTTAACAATTTAAAACTTGTTTCAAGCACCCATTATTGAATAAAGCTTAAAGACATTATAGCATCATCAAATAGAAGCTAATTTGTTCACATACATAAACATACATCCATCACATAGGTACAGGCAAGGAAATATATATATATATGGCATGTAATAGTTACTGACTATTACATGCCATATATATATTTTCCTTGCCTATACATCTGTCTTCAGCAAATACAAGATCTCTGCTCAGGAGTAGATTATGTGAAAATATTATTGAAATTAGTATAAAAAATTACACTAAGACAATCTCTACTGTATTGTAATTGATTGAACTTGTAATGTACTGTTTTCTAGGCTATGCCTTGCATCTTGCACTAGCCATAGCTTAGTGATTGATGCAAATTTACTGCGTTAATCATATACTGTTGAAGTTGGGGGTTCACAGACGAGCATTGCAGCTTCTTCCTCTAGCATATCAGAGTAAGTATAATACTATAAACTATTGTAGCTTTAAGATAAATAAATCTTTCTACAATATGTGCGAGTCATGCGGGTCATGCCATGACTCGCACATATTGTAGAAAGATTTATTTATCTTAAAGCTACAATAGTTTATAGTATTATACTTAGTTTAAGATAAATAAATCTTTCTACAATATGTGTGAGTCATGACCGTCGAACCTGGTGAGTCATGGCCCATGACCCATTGAGTCATGGCAACGGGTCATGAAAACCTGCCAGGGGCTGCGCGGCCCGCGACCCACCTGAACTAGCATGACTCGCCGCAAGTTATGGAACACTCGTCTAAACACTTCCTTAAAGAAAAAATCTGCAACTTGAAGAGCCTTAAGTTCTGAATTAATGGCATAGAAATGACCATACTTAGGGAGCCTATCCATTGAAATGCTTTCCCATTTCTGACATGGGATGGGCAATGGTTGCAGCAATCCTGCTGGTAACACCTGCTCTGTTTTATTTTGTTGGCACATGGAGCATTCTCTCACATGTTGTAACACATCATTTTTCAGCCCCTTCCATGTGAAATGCTCCCTTACTTTCTTGTATGTCTTGTAGAAACCCGGGTGGCCAGCAAGGGAAGTATCATGGCATGCTCTAATGATTCTATTCTTTATCTTGGAATGAGGTACAAGGTAAATCCGTTCCTTGTAGAGAATGAGCTCTTCAATCACCCTATACCTATCATCAACCGTTTTCCCTTCCAAAATATCGTTAGCAAATGAGTCCTTAGCATATTGAGTTGTAATGCTCACCTTCCAATCAGCAGATATAGCAGTCATAGCACAAAGATCAGGCTTCCTTGATAGACCATCAACAACCACATTGTTCTTACCCTTCACGTATTCGATATCGAAGACATACACTTGGAGCTTGGTTACCCATTTCTGTTGCCTATCATTCAAATCTCACTGATTGAGGAAGTATTTCAGGCTATTATGATCTGTCTTCGCCACAAGGGCATGCATGATAGCTAACACCTCTTTATCACAGATGGAGAGAGCATTCTCCGAATTGACGAGCTTTTTACTCTTATATGCAATGGGATGCTTATTTTGCATCAACGCGGCTCCAATACCTTCCCCTACAGCATCACACTCTAAGACAAATGGCAGCAAGAAATCAGACATACCTAAAACAGGACATGAGCTCATTACCTCCTTTGAGTTTATCAAAGGCTTGTTGTGTAGCAGGGTTCCATGCGAAAGCTCCTTTCTTTGTCAAATTTGTCAATGGAGCTACAAGGTGGGAGAAACCTTTTACAGATCTTCTGTAATTGTTGCAAAGACCCACAAACACTCTCAACTGTATCAAATTCCAAGGTCTAGCCCAATTCTGAATAGCCTTAATCTTTTCTTCATCAACACTGACACCTTGTTTGTTGATCTTGAACCCTAAATACAAGATTTATGATAATCCAAAATCACACTTTAACCTTTTAGCGTAAAAAGAATGTTGCTCAAGAATGCCCAATACTACATTCAGGTGTTCTAAGTGCTCTTTCCCAAGTTCTGTTATAGACCAAGATATAATTGAAAAAAACTAGAACAAACTTCCTTAATTAAGCAATAAATACTTGATTCATGCATGATTGGAAAGTGGTCGGGCTATTAGTCAGACCAAAGGGCATAACCAAAAATTCATAATGCCCATAGTGACACCTAAATGTTATTTTATGCACATCTTCTCAAACCTTGATCTCGTGATAACCAGAACGCAAGTCTATCTTGGAAAAATACCTTGCCCCATGGAGTTCATCTAGCAACTCGTCAATCCTGGGAATGGGATAGCATTTTGAATTGTTTGTTTGTTCAACATTTGGTAATCAATGCACATCCTTAGCGCCCCATCTTTCTTCTTTACCAACACAACTGATGAGTCAAACAAACTAGAGCTAGGTTTGATGTGTCCCATCCTAAGTAATTCTTGATCGTTGTCTCGATCTCATCTTTGTGAGATTTGGGATAGTGATATGGTGTGATCATTACCAGTTTAGCTCCCTCTTCTAGTTCAGTGATGTGTTGAAAACCCCCATTCGAAGGCAAACCCGATGGAATATCTTTAAAGACCTTGTCATATTTATCCAAGATGCTCTGAATCTCAATGTCTAGAACTTCTCTAGTTTGATTGATCCTATATCTATGATGAAACATTCAGCTGCCCACTCAACTTGTTCCTTGCAAAAAAATCCGCTCCATGATATTTTTTGAAGCAGATATTGGCCCTTTGTTTGTTAGTCCTCAAAAGAACTATTTTATCTTTAAAGACCTTGTCATGTTTATCCAAGATGCTTTGAATCTCAATGTCTAGAACTTCTCTTAGTTTGATTGATCATGTATCTATGATGAAACATTCAGCTGCCCACTCAACTTGTTCCTTGCAAAATATCTGCTCTAAGATATTTTCTGAAGCAGATATTGGCCCTCTATTTATTAGTCCTCAAAGAACTATTTTTCTCTCATTGTAGTAAAAGAACTCCATGGTCTGATGGCTAGCCTCATATTTGTCAATCATGTACAACCAAAGTAACAAGAATCGGAATCGGATCGGAATTGGCAAGGCCGAATCGAATCGTGACTTGGCCATGAATCAGAATCGAATCAGCCACGAATTGGCAAATTTAAAAAACCCTTGAAATTTAGAGATTTTAGCAATTTAAAACTTATTTCATGCACCCTTTATTGAATATAACTTAAACACACTATAACATCATCAAATAGAAACTAACATACATAAATAAGAAACATAAAAGATAAATCCATCACATACATTACACATAAAATGTAAATTGTAACTTAAGTAAATAGAAATCATAGAATCATAATGAGTCAAATCATAGAATGTATGTACGATGAAGATCCATAAGACATCAAATCATAACTAGGTCTTAGGTAGCCTTTGTTGGTGGTTGTTTTCAAGTCTGTCTATTGAGAAGTCATGTCTGTTTGGGATTTGGGCGAGAGCTAAGCTAAGTCTGTCAAAGAGATGGGGTCAAAACCAACTGATTTGTGATAAAAACGAGTTAAAACCCTTTGAGAATCCTTTTGCCAGCTTCAATTTGACCTTAGAAAGCCATGATGGATTGTGGGAGGTAACCCTGCTGAAGGCTTGCTGAATCCTGAGATTTGGCAATGTCTGGAATTTTTCGAAAACCCCCAAAATCTAGAATCTACATCTTAACTCCTATGAAGCTGGAACCTATCTCAAACATCCTGAAAGTATCAGATCTATTAGATTTCCACAATCCATGCTAATGTTTTGTATCCATTTCTGGATTTGATTGTGTGTTCTTTTTTCTCTCTGGCATCCTGATGATGGATCATGTAGTATGATCTGAAACGTTGATGAAAAAAAATTCTACACAATCAAATCCAAAAACGGATACAAAACATCCTGAAAGTATTTATACAAATATAACTCAAAGTATACAATGATCGGAGAAGGCAAAAAAAAACATTAAACAAAGACGTGTTTTTTTTTTAAATTTGACTTGACTGTTTCTCAAGCCGCACAGCTGATTTTTTGCAATTCTAGCAATTTTTTTAATAAATCACTGAATCGCCAAGCCTGAATCAAATCACCAAACCGGCGATTCAGGTAATTTTATAGCGATTCTCATTACTCTGCTTAACAGTACAACCATTGAACTCCCAAAACAACTTCCATTTCCATATCAACCATGTATAAGTCATCTTTCATGTGATAGGCTACTAATGTTAGTTCCATTTTCGGAACCTTCTTGGTGCATGGCAGAACTAAGCCACCTTCTGTTTTGACATCAAATCCTTCAATTGGGACGGTGTTCAGTTTCAACCTTTTGACTGTTTACTTGCTAACACAGTTGTAGGTAGCACCGCTATCGACGAGCGTGGTGACCCTTTGTCCCTTCAGCACTCCACGAACACAAAAAGCAGTAAAAGTGGATTTCTAGTGAGGGCTGCGAGTGTCCCCCTTGTTGGCTCTTCCTCAAGATGGATTTGTTCCTCTTCTTGCTCCAGTTTTGTGTCTAACTCAAGATCCTCATCAACAGTAACTTCAATGTAGTGGATTTGTCCCTTTCTAGTGCATCGATGTCCACGTTGCCACGGTTCCTTACATGTGAAACACAGGTTTTGCCTCCATAACCCATTCCTAGACATGTCATGTGGTCCTGGAGGACCCTTTGGAGGTGGATTTACCTTGATAAAAGGCCTTAATGGCTGCCCATTCTTGGTGAAATCTTCAAGACTTAAGGCCTTTTGAATTGCTTCCTTTAGCATTGCTGGTTCCAAAGCTCTTACCAAACCACAAAAAGACTCTAATAGGCCTTTAATCACTACAAGCCTTTGGAATTCTGAAACATAATCATTCGGGGTGCATGTTTGCTTGAGTCGAGTTAACTCCTAGAAGTAGACCTCCGGATCTTTCTTGTCAAACCTCTCTATGAGTTTATGTGTGAACTCAGCATATGTTGCCACTTGACCAAACCCTCGGGGCACCAGGCCATGGTGCCACCACCCATGGGCTAAACCTTCCAGGTGTAGAATAGCAAACTTGATGGCTTCTTCTTTGGTCATGGGACTAACAGAAAAATAGGTATCCATCTTCTGTACCCATACTTGTGCAGTAACCTCTCCAAAGCCATCAAAGATTGGAAGTGACAACTTGCTCACCCTATGTTGCAAATCTCTATTTGGAAAGTAATTTGTTTGATCTCCCTATGATCCATTTCTTATGTTGTAAAATTGAATGAATGGGAGCTAGTGCCTTATCTCGGGATCAATCTGCATATAGGTGTCCATACTCGCATTGATGTCTCCTTTTGCTAGCCTTGGCTCTTCACCCCCACTATTTGATGTATGCTTGGGTAAAAAGGTGGGGGGTGAAACTTTGTTGCTTTGGGTCTCAGATCTGGAATGACTACCCTCAAGACCATTGTTTGGGGCCGGTCTACAGTTATTGTTTTTATCCTGCATGGATTGCATCATTAACTGCATAATTTGGGTTGTTTGCTCTTGCTATTTGACCATCATCTCATGCATCTGAGTCATTTGCTTCAAGAATTTCTAAAATTGTTCATCTTTGTCTGTCTTTTTCTTACCTCCGCTTCTTATTCCAAAAGACCAAGCAGCCGCCTTCTTCCTCTCTCTCTCAATTGCTCACTGCTCCCTTTGGCTTAATTGCATAAGACACCCTCAGGCTGGCAGGTCTGAGGCTCTGATACCACTGTAATAATTTGTGCACAATTTTGAGATAAAAAGGAAAAAATAGCAATTGTTGAAAGCATTAAAAAGTCTGAGACAGTCTGGAGCTACACACCAGGCTGAGTATTCCTGTCTGAGTAGCTACGCCCCCAGAGCAGACAAATAAATAAGTTTCCAAATTTTCCCATGATCAAAACAAAGTTTGTTACTTGCCTAAATACCCACCAAGATGCCAAACCCAAGTAGGATGGCCACAAAAAAAATAAAGTAAAATAAAATAAAATTTAAATTAATTATTTATTGAGTTGGGCGCCAACCCAAGATAGGTCGGCCCAAATTATTTTGGGACATTACATGGACAAAGCATGTTGAGCTTCACTGTCATTTCATCTACAAGCTTGTCGAAGATGGATTGGTGATGTTGCAAAATGTCCCCATTGAAGACTACATTGCCGATATACTCACCAAGTCTCTCAATCCGGAAAAGTTTGTGAAGTTTAGGGGGCAGCTTGATGTAGTTGATAGAATGACCACTAAAGGAGGTATTAGAATATTTTAATATTTTAGTACCTTAGATTCTTTTGCTATGTTTAGTCAATCTTTTAGATTCTTTAATTAATGGTCATTTAGGTGTTTCTTTTCTTATTTTCTACGTGACTGAGTCTGCACCCTGGACCCTCGAACCGGGTCTAGGTCCGCACAATGGTGGGTGTCAGGTCCAGGAAGGTTCGTACTTGGACCTGTGGATCTGTCCGGGTCTAAAGCACCACGGAACTATGCGGACCCACAGGTCTAAGTAGGGACCCTGCCTAGACCCGACGCAGACCCAGGGGTAGCCAGCGCGGACCCGGGAGGACCCGTGCGGACTACCAAGGACCCCCGGCAATTAAGTTAAAGGGTGGGCCCAAAAAAAATTAAAATGACATTTTTTTATTATTTTTTTGTCTAAACCCTAAAACAACCCTAATAAGGAGCCTCCAAACACATTTCATTTCACATTTGCTTTCTCATTTGGCTCTCTCCATCTTGCAAGTTTGACATGAGGTGATTGTATTCGAAGGAGATCGATTGTGGAGTCGCAAATACCTTCCAAAGACCAGATTTGAGTGTTTGAGGTATGCATTTCAACCATATTCTTTAGTTTTTTGATAGATTGTTTCAAGTTTTTGAAAATTTATATAAAAAAGAGTCAAGTATTTGTAGAAGTTTTGAAGTTTTTTTTCCATTATTGTTATAGATTGCAATAATGAGTAGTCACAGCTCAGTGGGTGGATCTCAAAATTTTAAAATTGATAAAGGGTCTCCTCTATGGAAATACACTACAAGAATTACTCAATGTCCTGGATGTGGGAGGTTTGTATGGAAATGCAGTTTTTGCAACTCAGAATATAGAAGCTACTACTACCGAGTAAAACTTCATTTTATGGGCCCTGGGGGTAAAGGGATTAATATGTGTGAGGGTCCACCAAGGGGAGATAAGAAGGGGCTGCCACCTAGACAAATAGCAGCATTCATTAAAGAGCAAGAAGATGCAAATAAATTAGTTGCAAAGGGAAAACAAAGTGGTTATAGTTCTAGGAAAAAAAAACCAATACCACAACCACCCACTCAAATAGCCTCTAGACATCCTTTCTTGCCTATCCCTTCTAGAGAGGATGAAGATGTAGATGAATCACAAGTCACCACCCACAAAGAAGCCCACTAGATAAAGCATTTCAAAATGAGGCAAGAGATATTGTTGATGAAAAAATTGCACATTGCCTCTATGTGGATGGTCTTCCATTCAACTTAGTGAGGTCACCCTATTGGAGGGAGAAGGTGATAGCAATGAATAATGCACCTTCTGGTTACCAAGGTCCTGGATTTGAAAAGGTGCACACCACCTTATTGCATAAAGAGAAGAAAAATGTAGAGGCCCAATTAAAACCAATTACAGATTATTGGGTTCAAAAAGGTGTGTCTATTGTCTCTGATGGATGCAAAGATTGCAAAAACCATCCCTTGATCAATGTTATTGTTGTCTCCCCCAAGGGGGCAATGTTTTCAAAGGCGGTTGACTATGAGGGGGAAGTAAAAAATGCTGAGTTTATTTCTTGGATTCTCATTGATTCCATAGAGGCAGTGGGTCTTGATAATGTTGTCCAAGTAATCACGGACAATGCAAAAGTTTGCAGGGGTGCAGGTGCTTTGGTAGAGGCTAGATATGAGCACATCTTTTGGACACCATGCACCGTACATTCGCTTAATTTGATGATGCAAAAAATTGGCACCCAAGTAGAATGGGTGAAACAAATTTATGAGGGTGAGGAGATTCAAATGTTTGTGACAAACCATCATATGTCACAAGCAATTTTCAGAAATTTCTCCAAATTGGAATTATTGAAGGTAAATTTTAAAATTTAATTTATTTAGTTTCATTTATCATTTTATCATTATGTCATATTTTGCATAATTGAATTAAATATTTTTTGTGTTGTTTACCTATTTTAAATGTTACTAACTTACTATTAACATGTTCGTAGGTGGCTGAAACTCGTTTCGCCTCTCACACAATTGTCTTGAGACGACTTGTGAAGGTAAAGGAGGTATTGTCACAGATGATTATCAGCAACCAATGGTGCATTTGGAAGCAGTCCAATACAACAAGGGTCCAAAAAGTGAAGGCAATGATATTGGATGATGATTGGTGGGGTTGTGTGGAGTATGTTTTGGAATTCACCGAGCCAATCATGTCAATGCTTCACTTTGCTGACACCGATGAACCATGCCTCGGGGATGTCTATGATTCCATGGATACAATGTTGGATAAGATAAAAGTGGTAAGTTATAAATTTATAAATTTATAATACATTCCTCTATCATTGTTTATTGAGAGATATCTAAATTTTTAATTGACATAACTTACATTAAGATAACTTACATGAACATCATTTGATATCCCAGGTGATACAAAGAAACGAGAATGATCCTGAGGACACCTTTTATAAAAAGGTGGAAGCAATTGTTCTCCAACGTTAGAACAAAATGACCACACCTCTTCACCTCCTCGCCTATGCTCTCTCTCCCAGATATTATAGTGCACCGATACTCGCTATTCCTGGTAGAGTACCGCCATATAGAGATGTTGAGGTTGCTAACGGGTACAAGGCGGCACTTACCAAACTCTTTCTTGATCCAGAGGTGGAGGCAGTTGTTAGGAGAGAATTTGGATTGTTCATCTCAAGAAAAGATTTTATCCCTACTGCTATCAACGACCAAAGCAAAATGGATGCGATTACATGGTGGTACATGCATGGTCAGGATTTTATGTACCTCCAACCTCTTGCCATTAAGATCCTCTTGCGGGTAAGTTTTTAATTTTTCTTTCTTTTTTTTAATTTTTTTTTGGTCACTTGCTTTATAGAATTTAACACTTAACATTCTTGAATTTATCTTGTATTTTTTATTTTTTATTTTGTTTGTTTTCTCTCTAGGTTGCAAGCTCTTCTGCTGCTGAGCGGAATTGGAGTACATACTCCTTTATCCACTCGGTGAAGCGTAACCGGTTGGCTGCCAAAAAAGCTGAAGACTTGGTGTTTATTCGCACCAATTTGCGCCTCATGTCACGCACGGATCTGAAATACGAAAGGGGGGCAGAGAAGCTGTGGGATGTAGCACCCGAGTCCGCTAACTTGGATTTGACCATTCAGGATCTTGCTAGAGCCACTATGCTCGATGTGGATGAAGATGATGACATGGCACTTGGTGCAACTACTGCTAGCAAAACCAGTTTGGGTGATAATGAGGATCTACTTGCAGCTGCGAAAAATCCTATAGATGATGATTTTTTTGACAATCCATTTGATGATTGATGAAAACTTTGATTATTGATGAACTGTAATGGACACCCCTGAATGCCCCAAAAAACTAAACCCACTGCTGAAAGGAATTATGTCAAACAGTTTGCATGCAACTTCTTATTTCTCCATTTAATGTTTTAAACCCCTTATAACACTGGAAATCAAACATTTATTTGTTTGTTGTGTTTTGTGCATGGAATAGGAATCATACAACATAACCAAGAAATAAACTACAATAATATGCAAAGTGGACAATGAACTGCTGCTGATAAAATGTTATTTTCAGAATTAATAAAACCAAATACATGGCAGATTTATCAACTCACTAATTACTCCAGCATTAATGAAATAATACTCCAGCCCATGCTTTCGAACTTGTTGCTACAGTGACGTGAATAGTACCACGTGAATAGTGTCGCGTGAATAGTGCTGCATGAATAGTGCCACGTGAATAGTGCCGCATGAACAGTGCCGCTGCAGTACTTTGTCCTTCAATCATTCCACTACCTTCATAAAATCATTCCCTCAAAGCGGCATAAGCATTGGACAAGTAGTGAAGAAGATATGAGTAAAATACCAAATCTGCCTGTAGCTGGAAATGCAACTAAACTGCCTGATAATGAAACTAATAACAATGGATTCCAAAGGCCAAACCCCAAGGGAATGACGTCTAGAATATCACAAGAGAGGATAAACGCCCTCAAATGCCAAGAACGGATCTGCAACTCACACACCAATTTCTTCTCCTATTCCACTTCCTCTAATGAAGCCACAAACGCTTCCTTTTATTCTATTTCCAAGGGTCGGTTCAACTCTCATGGGCAATGTGGGATAAAAGATGAGCAATATAAAACATATATTAAAATATCCCCTTATGTCTCCCTTGGGTACACATCCCTATAAAATAAATATTAAAGTAACACTTTAATACTTCACAATTAAATTAAATGTTACTTTAATAAAACTTCAGGCATTAAAATGTATTAGCAATTGGACTCCGAATAATGCAAGTGATAGCTCGTCGGAAAGCTCTCACCGAAGAGTATCAAATCCAATCACCAAAACTGGCCTCCACTGTGTCCTGTTGACTTACTAAAAATAGTAAGTATGCCTGAAACTGAGTAAATCAACTTCATTTTGGCCCAAACTGGAAATGACTAGGCCAAAACACTCCAGGATCCCCTTAAACCCTTCGTTAGCCCTCGGGACCATGTAGAACAAGGCTAACGCACACACGCTTGGTCAACTGCTAAAGTGGGGACATTACAGTCCGCCCCCCTTGAAATTGCTTGTCCTCAAGCAATCTCAGTCCAGCTTGCTCTGCTCACTCTTCCATGTAGAATCCTCCTCCGGCAGGTCTCTCCATCTGACCAAATACTCCTTCACTACCCTATTTCTAAGCTTCCTTTCTCTGGTGTCCAAAATAGCCTCGGGTACTAACACAAGCTTCCCCTCCTCATCCAAAGGGGGTAAATCTGCAGAAGGCACTACACTCTGACCAATGGCTTTCTTAAGCCTAGACACGTGAAACACATTGTGCACCCGATTGCCCTCTGGAAGCTCAAGCTCATAGGCCACTTCGCCCACTTTGCGTATTACCCTGTAGGGACCATAAAATCTAGGTTTCAACTTTTCAGCTCCACTCTTCTTGAGCGATGACTGTCTATATGGTTGTAGCCTCAAGTAAACCATATCCCCTACCTCAAAACTGCGCTCTATTCGGTGCTGATCAGCGTACAATTTTTGTTGATTCTGGGCCTGTTGTATATTCTCCTTGAGCACTTTCAGGATGTCCTGACTATCCTGCAATAAGTTTTTGGCTTTGGGCACTCTGCTGTCCCCCAAAACTAAATCCATGAAGCTAGGTGCTTCATAACCATAGAGTGCCATGAAAGGAGTCATCCTGATGGACATATGATAAGTGGTGTTATAACAATACTCTCCCATATGCAACCATCTGATCCAAGCCTTTTGTTGTGCAGTTACATAGTTCCTCAAATATCCCTCCACCCATTTATTCACAATCTCTGTTTGCCCATCTGTCTGTGGATGATAACTAGTGCTAGGTGTAAGATCTGTACCACACATCCTAAACAACTCTTGCCAAAAAACACTCATAAACTTACTATCCCGGTCACTAACAATGAATCTGGGCAGCCCATGTAACCTGAATATCTCTCTAAAGAAAAGATCTGCCACCTGTGCTGCTGTGTAAGTGGACGGAATAGCAAAGAAGTGAGCGAACTTCGTCAAGCGGTCCACCACCACATAGATGCAATCCCTTCCCTGCACTCGTGGTAAACCAGTGATGAAGTCCATCGAAATACTTTCCCATTTCCTATCAGGAATGGGCAAGGGCTGTAATAACCCTGCAGGAAATGTGTGCTCTCCCTTATTCTGTTGACAAACTGCACACTCCCTGACATACCTCTGAACATCATCCTTGAGCCCTCTCCATGAGAACCGCTCTCGGATCTGCCTGTAGGTCTTGAAGACCCCTGGATGCCCAGCTGTGGGTGCATCATGAAATGCCTTCAGTATCGCCTCTCTCAAGTGTGACGACGGAATCAAATAAACCCTGTTCTGAACTCTGATCAATCCATCTATCACCTCATAGCGATCATCCTGTATGGTACCTGAAATCAATCCAGAAGCCCAAGCATCTCCGACATACTCTGCTATAATCCGATCTCTCCAATCTCCTGAAATCTCTGCCAGAGCACATAAGTGAGGTCTCCGAGATAAGGCATCAGCCACCACGTTTTTCTTACCTTTGACAAACTCTATGTCAAAGTCATAAGCCTGCAATTTAGTAACCCATTTCTGTTGCCGGTCGTTAAGATCACGCTGGCTCATGAAGTATTTAATACTGTTGTGATCAGTCTTGATCACAAAACGCCCACCTACCAAATATGATCGGAATTTGGCCAATGCATGCATTATGGCCAACATCTCTCGGTCATAGATAGAATAACTCTTCTCAACTCCCCGGAGCTTCCTACTCTCGAATGCAATGGGATGCTTCTCCTGCATCAATACTGCTCCAATCCCATCACCCGATGCATCACAATGAAGCTCAAAAGGCTTCGTGAAATCCGGTAGAGCTAGAACTGGACATGAAGACATTACCTGCTTGAAATGCTCAAAACACCTCTGTGCTGCCCCTGTCCACACGAAGGCCCCTTTCCTGGTAAGATCTGTCAACGGTGCAGCAGTCTGTGAGAATCCCTTAACAAACCTCCTATAAAAACCACATAAACCAAAGAACCCCTTAAGCTGTGTAAGGTTTGTGGGAGTAGGCCAATCTACAATAGCTCTAATCTTTTCGGGATCAACCCGAACACCATCTGCACTAATGATATGCCCAAGGTAAAGGAGCTCGGTCATGCCAAACTCGCATTTAGATTCCTTGGCATACAATGACTCTCTCTCCAGAATAGCTAACACCTCCTCCAAATGATGTAAGTGCTCCTCCCAGGTCTTACTGAAGACCAAGATGTCATCAAAGAAGATCAAGACAAACCTCCTCAACTGCTTCCTGAATACCTGGTTCATACAACTCTGAAATGTAGCGGGTGCATTGGTTAGTCCAAATGGCATCACCATAAACTCAAAGTGGCCAAAGTGACATCGGAAGGCTGTTTTCTCAATGTCCTCTGCTCTCATCCTGATTTGATGGTATCCGGACCGCAAATCAATTTTGGTGAAGAAGCATGCCCCATGCAACTCATCAATCAGCTCATCAATCCGAGGAATGGGATACCTGTTTTTAATTGTTTTCTTATTCAGTGCCCTGTAATCGATGCACATGCGCATCGTCCCATCCTTCTTCTTTACCAAAACTACTGCTGAAGCAAAGGGGCTCTTACTAGGCCTGATATGCCCCATCTCCAACAAATCCTTAATCGCCTTCTCTATCTCATCCTTGTGTTTCTTAGGATGACGATATGGAGTAATCATAACTGGTTTGGCTCCCTCCTCGAGCTCGATAACATGCTCTATCCCTCGGTCAGGAGGAACCCCATGAGGAATATCGCCAAATACTTTAGCGTGTCTATCAAGTATCTTCTGGATATCTGGTGGATGACTCTTTTCCTGTGGCTCTGGTGAAGCTGGCATAATGTAGCACTCTGTCGCCCACTCTATGTCATCATGACGAAAAAGTCTCTGCATTCTCCTCAAGGACACTAGTCTGCAACCTCCATCCGAAAGTCCTCTAAGTACCACAGTTCTGCCCTCATGCTGGAATCTCATCTCCAGTTTCGCTAGGTTGAGTGTGAACTCAACTAGCGAAGCCATCCATGTCATGCCGAGGATGACATCATAATCTCCCATGTCCACAACATAGAACTCATCCTCCAACTCATAGCCATCTCCAAACCTAATGTGAAGATTAGATATCTTTCGAGTGCACAATAATTTGTCACCGTTCGCCACCATGACTCTAAACCCATCATGCTCCTCGGTCTGTAACCCTCTCCTAGCTACCAACTGTGCATCTATGAAGTTATGTGTAGCCCCAGTGTCAATGAGAGATATCACTTTCTGCCCCTGGATAGTACCCCTGACCTTAAATGTGATTGCCCTTTGGGCCCCTGTCAAGCGTGCCAACGATCTATCATCCTTAGGAATGCTGCTCTCCTCTATAGTGTTACCTTCATCTGAATCGGAGTGCTGATCCTCCCCCTCTGACTCTGACTCTTCTGCTGAAAAATACTCCATTTGATTTGCCTTAGCCTTGAGAGGGCATTTATGAGATAAGTCCCAAGGCTCTCTACAGTGGAAGCACAGCTTCTTCCTTCGAAGTTCATTCATGGTTTCATTGTCTAGTCCTTTTGATCCTTCTTTGGGTTTGTTATACTCTTTCTGAAATGGTTTTTTGTCTTTGTCCTTGCGGTAGGAAGAATCTGTTGAATGGTATTTTCCTTTGTATACCGAAGGGGCTAAATCTCGTGCCTTTTTAGTTGCTTCAGCTAAGGTGAGTGGATCATGTCCCTTCACCCAACCTCGTAATGGATCAGCAAGCCCATCACAAAATAACACCACCAATCTCCTAGGAGAGATATCAGTAACAAGTACAGACAAGCGCTGAAACTCAGCGATGTAAGCATCTACAGAACCTGACTGTTTTAACTATGCTAGCTCCTTGAAATGTAACTCGGGATCCCTAGTGTCAAATCTCTCAATCAATCTGTCGGTGAATTCCTCATAGGATGTAATCTGATTATGCCCCAGAGTCACCATGCCATGATGCCACCATTCATGTGCAACGCCATCCAAGTGCATAGCCGCATACTTGATAGCCTCCTCCTCAGGCATAGGATTTAGCTGCAAGTATGTATCTACCTTCTGCACCCAAGCTCGTGCAGTCATCTTCCCTGAAGCATCATAATAAGGTAAAGAAAGTTTTCCAACTTTCTTTCTCAGCTCAAAGTTTTGATTCCTCCCTCCTGCTCTAGGCATGTGTCTCATCCTCAAGTCCATATAATCTCTGAGGGAAATATCCGCCTGAAACTCCGGTCCACTAGCCTCCCAGTCCCTCCTGAATTGATCCTGTAACTCGGTAATCTGCGGTTCGTTTACTGGTTGAACCGGATCTCTGGGTGGGAAGGTGGGTAGAAGAGGTCTCGAGCTCGCTGTCCGAGCTGGGCGTGCAACGTGTCTAAAGTTATCAGCCTCATTCCCATTGTTGCCGTGTCCATTATTACCATTTATGTTATTCTCAGGACCATTGTTGTTACCTTGGCCTCCATTATTATCATTGCCCCCATTGTTATTGTTTCTGTTGTTGGCATCACCTGGATTAATATTGACACCCATCTGTCTAGCCATGAGCTGCAACATCATGTCCATTCGCCTATTCTGCTCCTGCTGCATACGCTGCCCCTGCTCTAATGTATCCAGTAACTGTCTAAACATTACATCCCCCTGATCTGGACCAGTGTTCCTGCCTCCGCCTAATCCTGTATTCATGTCATCTCGGTCACCCATATTGCTGTCTTGATCAAAGAATATCTCCTCTGTGTCTGTATGACTGGATTCTATTTCCACCTGCACGGATGAACTAGACTGTTCGCTCTGCAAGTCTAAAATCCTGTTTTGTCTTGCTCTAGTATTGCGAAAATTATAAGGCCCCTGTCGCATGCTCAAACATAAATGCTTAGCCTGTTTTTTGTTTTTTTTTTTAGTTCTGATTTTAGTGTTTTGACATTTCGTCAAACACTTTTCCCTCTATCCGGCTGTTCCAAATTCCCTATAAGACCTCCACAGGATGGCAGGACTTATAGCTCTGATACCACTGTAATGGACACCCCTGAATGCCCCAAAAAACTAAACCCACTGCTGAAAGGAATTATGTCAAACAGTTTGCATGCAACTTCTTATTTCTCCATTTAATGTTTTAAACCCCTTATAACACTGGAAATCAAACATTTATTTGTTTGTTGTGTTTTGTGCATGGAATAGGAATCATACAACATAACCAAGAAATAAACTACAATAATATGCAAAGTGGACAATGAACTGCTGCTGATAAAATGTTATTTTCAGAATTAATAAAACCAAATACATGGCAGATTTATCAACTCACTAATTACTCCAGCATTAATGAAATAATACTCCAGCCCATGCTTTCGAACTTGTTGCTACAGTGACGTGAATAGTACCACGTGAATAGTGTCGCGTGAATAGTGCTGCATGAATAGTGCCACGTGAATAGTGCCGCATGAACAGTGCCGCTACAGTACTTTGTCCTTCAATCATTCCACTACCTTCATAAAATCATTCCCTCAAAGCGGCATAAGCATTGGACAAGTAGTGAAGAAGATATGAGTAAAATACCAAATCTGCCTGTAGCTGGAAATGCAACTAAACTGCCTGATAATGAAACTAATAACAATGGATTCCAAAGGCCAAACCCCAAGGGAATGACGTCTAGAATATCACAAGAGAGGATAAACGCCCTCAAATGCCAAGAACGGATCTGCAACTCACACACCAATTTCTTCTCCTATTCCACTTCCTCTAATGAAGCCACAAACGCTTCCTTTTATTCTATTTCCAAGGGTCGGTTCAACTCTCATGGGCAATGTGGGATAAAAGATGAGCAATATAAAACATATATTAAAATATCCCCTTATGTCTCCCTTGGGTACACATCCCTATAAAATAAATATTAAAGTAACACTTTAATACTTCACAATTAAATTAAATGTTACTTTAATAAAACTTCAGGCATTAAAATGTATTAGCAATTGGACTCCGAATAATGCAAGTGATAGCTCGTCGGAAAGCTCTCACCGAAGAGTATCAAATCCAATCACCAAAACTGGCCTCCACTGTGTCCTGTTGACTTACTAAAAATAGTAAGTATGCCTGAAACTGAGTAAATCAACTTCATTTTGGCCCAAACTGGAAATGACTAGGCCAAAACACTCCAGGATCCCCTTAAACCCTTCGTTAGCCCTCGGGACCATGTAGAACAAGGCTAACGCACACACGCTTGGTCAACTGCTAAAGTGGGGACATTACATGAACATTATGTCATTAAACATTGAATCAAGTTACAACTTTCAAACTTTCATGAACTATATTTTAATTCAATAATTCAATGTAATGATTTTCATTAGAATCGTGTTTTAATGTTTATCTTTGGCATTGGTCAATGAAATGATTTAGTTATACTATGAAATGATTTAGTTTTACTGTTTTAGACTTTTGTATATTTCTCTTATTAATGCACATATATATATAAACACGAACCCCTACGAACAATAATGAAAAAAAATAATTTCCTTGAACTCACGAACTGGGTTCACGTACCCGAACCCGTCCCCGAACCCGAACCGGTAACTTAGCTTATTTTAGTTAAGTCTTCTATTTTTAGAAGACTCAAGCTTCAGTTTGAAACTCTTATAAATTGCTATATGTAGCCCATTGGTTTCATTAATTGAATAACCAGTTTCCAAATTTTCAAACAGGCCATATGTGAGTAAATTCAGTCATCATGTTTGTAGGGTTTAATTCTAAGTTAGAGTAAACGTTGCTGGTGAACTACAGAATGCGAATTTGATATGTAAACGTCATAAACCATTATAGTTGTGTACAGATCTGCCTACTTATAGTTTATATCAAACTTAAAATGTGTTGTGAAATCAGAACTCTGCGCATGTGTGTATTCAATTTAGATCAGTGTTTGTGATATGTCTGGGAAGAAAAAAGACCTTTGTATCAAAACTATTCTTGAAAACTACCCAATTGCATTGTTTTGTGTTCCATAATTGGGCCTATTCTTTATGAACTATATATATATATATATATTTGGTTTTTCTTTACCAAAAACTACATGGCATATCTTTCTGTGAGTGCCCAATCACATTGTGTGCTTGTGTCTGGTCATTTGAGTGATGCAAACTGTGGCATTTTCCTATTAAATTTGACCAATCTTGCAATATTAATAATTTTTTATGGAAGGTAAATGGCAACATTTGAAATAAGTGTTAATTCTTATACTTTAACAAATGATTCTCCCTCTACAAGGGCACTTCTATGTTGTGTTATATAATAGACTAGTTACCAGATGTGATTCTAATAATGTATAAATATCCCAGATACAATTCAAATAATATATAATCACAAATATACCAGATAATTGACTGAATTTCATTCAAATGTTGTTAGTTCATTTAACAATATTTAAATTAAAATATCTATGCTTCGTGAATAACTGCTCCTTGTCTGCTCTACTTGATAATGGTCCTAGTTTTTAAGGAAATAAGTTGCACATTAGCATGCTTTCTTGCCTTTTTGGACGAAAAATTGGCTTTCTTTGAATTTGAGGGTCTTCAATGCCCAAACATTATATTGACAAAAGCTGGCTTGATTTATTGTTACTTTATTGATCAAGACGAAATCATTACCATTTGTGTTCCATGTTATATTATTATCATACAATGCAATGATAAGGTTGAAGGGTGGTTTCAGTATGCAGTAAAGGCTTATTTTTTTATGTCAAAATCCTTGTAGAAACTGACGAAGTGCGGAAGCAAAACCTTCCTTTGATGAAGATGACAAAGGAGAGAGATTAGAGATTGACGATAATGAGCCTCAGTCTGAACCAGAAGAGGAGGATAACCCTAAGGAGGTTCATATGCTCATAAGGAGCATACATCAGCAATGGATGTCAATGTAAAAGAAGAGGATCATGATGGTATTGCACAGGAAGACGTGGAGGAGAGTTTGGAGGATCAATTAGATGATGGTGAGCAGGAAGATGGTAACAAACCTGAGGAAGATGAAATTGCAGTTGAGGAAGAGGAAGGTGAAGAAGAGAAGGAAGGTGAGGGTGAAGGAAGAGGAGGAGCAGAGGAACATGAAGAGCCCGATGAAGAAGAAGCAGAGCATCATGAAGTTGTCAAAGAAAGGTGGAAACAAAAGGAGTTTGAAATATTTGCTGGTGGCTTGGACAAAGATGCTGCTGAGGAAGATCTTAGGAAAAAGGAAGATCGTACGAAAGTCTTTAGTGCAATCAGTGAGATTTTGGAAGTCTGGCTAATGATGAATCCCCAAACTCATAAGAACAAGGGATTTGCATTTATTTGATATGCATCAGTTGAACATGCTAAGCGTGCCTGTTCAATATTAAAAGATCTACAGATGCATTTGATTGTTCATTAGGGTATTACTATTCTCTATTTGTGAAGATAGTAGTCAGCCCTTTCAGATTAAGGAAATTTGTTGCAATTACAGGGTTTGTATGGTATGGTGTTTTATTTTATTTCCTGTTTGTGTACAGGTAAAGGGAAAAGTTTGTGAGGTCTTGCCAAGTCAGGACAATGACACACTTTTCTTAGGGAAATATTTGCACAACATGGACAAAGGATGCTGTAAGGTTTCATACTATAGTTTTTCTTCTGATAAAAAAAATTCTTCACCTCACACTAAAAAGGTTAATAGTGTTTTATTTGTATATAGAGGAGCTATTTCAATTGCATCTAAACATCATAATTTTAGAGATAGTCAAGAATGATGTTACGCTCCCTGAGTCGATGAGAAACTGTTACATCCACAATCATGGAGTTGGCATCATGTAGAACCATATTATCATTGATCTGATAAGAGGTTCTAGGAACAACAATCATATTTCTATGACTTAAAGCTTACATCATGCATAATACATTTAAGGCTTTGTTTAACCATTATTGTTTTTCAATTCTCCCCATTAAAGATTAGGCAATAACTACATCTGGGTCACCCAAAATGATTCACAGATTAATATAGCCATGCAACCATAAGTGGGTAGAATCATGGTGAAACAGTGTACTGATATTTGCATGGAATTCAACTGCAAGATTCTCATCACTGCCACCTACTGATAATTTCAAAAGGTAGTGGCCATACTTTAAAGAGATTTCACAATTGTTTTCACCCATCTTCGATTTTGCAATTAAAGTCATAAGTTTAACTAACCATAAATTACTGCAAGTAGGGGAGAAAAGCAAGCATAAGAAATCAAACTTAAGAGTTTAAAACTTGAAGCTAGCGATAGACTCCCAGGCAACAAATATAACATCTCAAATGTTTTGAAGTTTAGAAGGCTTTCAAAGTCCATGCCTCCATCTGTAGTATGTACTACAAATGCCACTAAATGATTACAAAGATGAACATTTTTAATCAATGCAGAGAGACTTGAACAACGCAAAATTGTAAACAGATTTAACATGGATGAAAATCCCTTGAATGAAATAATAGTGGAAAAAATAATAGTAACAGCATATGTACTTGGAACAAAGTGCAATAGCTAGTTTCAGTCAACCGATATGGTTAGTGTTAAGAAATGATTCTTAATGCTTTATGGCTTAAAGCCAGGGTTGCACGGGGACGGGGGTACTTGGGTACATCAATTTTATAATTTAATATTTTATAGAAAGTCTGAAAATATGAGTCATGACATTGAGTTTTCAAACCAAGAACAGTGATAAAGTTTGCAGATGTAATGTATTGTTTTCAGTTTCAGATTTGCAAAATGTTTGTATAATATATATGTTAAATGTTTAGATGCATAACAGACCAAACAACCTTTAAACATGAACAAGATCCTAACTCATATAAAAATAACATAATGCAAATGATAAACTTCCGACTTGAATAGCGATAAAGTTTACTAAAAAATCAGTATTGCATCAAAGTTTCAAACTGATTACATATTGAATTAAGCTTGATAAACAGCAAGCTGATAAGCTGATGGGAGAACAAAAAACTGAAACAAAAATCAGAAATCTTAATCAAGTTCGTTAGCTATGATGCTCTCCACCGAGTACCCACTGAGTACCCGGTACGTGGGTACATGGGTACGTGTACCAGTACCTGGTATGCGTCCCAAGAGTGTGGGTACGAGTACCCATGCAACCTAGCTTAAAGCCTACTAGTGAATCTAAAGTGTCAGTCTAGTTAAGATTTATTGCAAAAGACAATGAAAAGGACAATCTCCCAGGCCCCTATCATCATAATTCACTGAAGAGTGCTGCATATTTTGGTAATTATGGTAAGGGGAGGCTGTAATAACCAGTTGTTGTCCTTTCTTATGAATGAAGTTTACTTATTGCAAAGGGAGGGGAGCTAAAAATGAAAGAAAATTTCTATGGTCATAAAAGGTGGTAAGAGGTGGTCGATAGGCTGTTAATGGAAAGATCAAAATTCCCTTTAAATTGAACTTTATCAAACTCTGTGTAGGATGGGATCTTACAATTTTTTGCTTTGTTTATAGAAGTGGCCATGCTCAAAACATTACAGTGATGTCACTCTGATATAGTTTCTCATTTTTTTCTTCCTTTTCAATTGAAAGAAAGGTTGAAGCATTATGGTATTGAGAGTATTGAGCATTTGACTCAGAAAGGTTGAAGCATTATTGTATTGAGAATATTGAGAATTTGACTCTAGTTGAAGATTCTCAAAATGAAGGAAGGAACCATGGATTTGCCTTTTTGGACTTGCTTACAAAAGGCTACAGAAACAGGACGTTTTTAGTACTGACAGATGTGCTAAAATGTCATTTGCAGAAACAATTGTTGAGCCGGACGAGGAAGTTATGGCACAGGTATACATCTATCATCTTTGAAGTTTTTTCTCTAAATGGATTTCAACTTCTATGTAGGTGTTTGATTATAAACTTGCACATGCCATTCTATATTTTTTAAATTCTAATATTTCTGGTTTCTCACTTAATATTTGTTAGCCCGACTGCTTGATAGAATCTTGTTTTTGTGATGCAAATTTTTTTCAGAGGGAAATAGTGCTTACACACAACCAGCTTACAATATCTCATATTTAGCTGTTTCTAATTGGAATGGTATACTGTGTTCTAGAGTGCAAGTTAAAATTGTATTTGTTGATGGAATGGCAGCTACTTGGTATGAGGATCTTTTAGAGAGCAATTTAAAAAATATGGTGAAATTGAGAAAATTCAGCTAGCACGAAACATGCAACTGCAAGGCGTAGAGACTTTGGTTTTGTTACTTTTCAACTCACGATGCAGCTGTGGCATGTGTAAATGGTTTGAGCAATAATGAGCTTGGAGAAGGGGACAATAAGGTAAATTGTATTATCTTAAGTTTGTCTGCTGAATTATTTTTAATATTTTGTTTGTTAAGCAATAGGTGTGTATCTTACAGGCGTAGGTGAAGGCAAGACTATATAAGCCTCATCAGAAAGGAAGATTAATGAAACATGGTGTTTAAGGAGATTATAGGATTGGCCATTGGATTATGTGTGGTGCTAGGCATGGTAGCCAACAGCCATGGGGATGTGCCTGGGAGTTTAGAGCCTCAAAGGTTTATAAGAAGAGGTGGGAGATTTCTTAGTCAAGGTAGTCAAATCACAGGTCATGGAATCAAGTGTCCTTTGGGACGAAGTGTAGTGCCACATGTACTAGAGAGAGTACCAAGTAGAAATCCACCACACATAGATAGGGCGCAAGATAGGTGTCCCCCAGGTTTGTCTGCTTATAAGTTATCTATCATCACAGATTATTTCATGGTAAATCTTAGTGTGCTTGTTGGCAAGTGTTGTCTTGCTTGGATGTTTTTATCCTTATGATATCATTTACTTAATTTCTCAGCCCCAGCCATAGGCTGGAATAGATTCAGGCTCTAAGAGGTGAAGCATTCTTAGAATTAAGTATTTGAGAAGGAGCTCTTGTAGCTTGAGGTGGCTGAATGAGAATGAAAGTGCAAAGATATTATACAAGCTGCTAGTTGGTAGCTCAAGAATTTGAAAAGATTCTGGTGGCAGCATTTACTATTTCATACATTAAAGACATTTAATATCTCAGTGTGGGAAGGCATAGGATTGAAGATGAGTAGTCACATTATTATTTGCTTGCATCTGGAACTTTGTTATTTTGATAGGAATTTTCATAGAATGACTCTTGCATATAGAGGTTCTATGCATCATCTCCAAGTGCATATGACAAGTAATTTCAGTTTATGGATCTTAAGCTGATCTACAAATGTTTGCATATTCTTGCCTTTCTGGCACATTTAATGATGGGATGTTGTTAGATTAGCAAAGATAAATCCAAGTTTGAACTGTTCTATGGAAAACTGGAAAATTTGCTTAATCATTGCTACAATGTGCTTCATTATGCCCTTGATAATGTCAAAGCTTGCCATTAGAAAGAATATTGGATGGTTTGTTTGTAGTTGAGATACAAACCAAGTTGGCATAAATATTCCCATTATGAGATAATTGTTGGTTTTTAGATTTGAGTGAAAAGCACGTTAGATCATCTGCTGTATAGCCCATGTTGATACAGAGCTTAAGTGGTTCAATCTAGACTGATTTTTGTTACGTTTAGATTATGATCAGTGAAATCCTTGGGCCACTAGTTTGAAGATAAGTTCTTTCTTTAGAAATCGGGATATTAGTTAATTTAAGCACTAAAGTGGGGAAGGTTAAGGCCACACTTTACTTATTTGTTTAAAGGTTAAAGCAACACTCTCTGCAAGGTGCCTTGCAAAGTAACTTACGCTCCCAAGATGAAGTGAAAGTCAAGAGTCTTACACAAAGATGAGCCGAACAATAGATGGGGGATCTCTTGGCAAATTTAATGTGTATGATTATGAGAGTTACCCTTGAATGATTGATCAAAATTGTTGTGTGATGTATGTAGGGTTTATGCTGCTATGTTTTAGTGCTCTAATCTTTCGAAAGAATAATATGTAGGAACACAACTTTTCATGAAACCTATTCAATCAAGACAGATGACAGAGAAATTTTTCCATTGACACAGTAAATGGTGTGGGTATTTGACTGAAGAAATTTATATAGTGTGCTTGATGGAGGTCATCCTTAATTGATTAAAATTGTTTTTATTAAGGTAGTTATGGGTTCATGTAGGATCTAGGAACACGTTATGATAGAAACTATTCAGTCAAGGGGGATGATAAGAAAATTAGTATGTGGGCTATTTGACTCAAGAAATCTAAGTTGTGTAAGAGTATGGATTGTGAATCATCCTTTTGATCTTTGGGTGTGTGAATGTTTTCAACTAGCTTAGTTTTTTTTAAATAAGACAATTTTGGAGGAATTTGTACAACCAAGAGGGGTTACAAGGAGATTTTCCTGTGATGGTAAACCAAGACAATGTCTTACAATGGGTTTGATATATGCCTATGTCACTTAGTCATGGCTGTACCAATTCGATACACTTCATTTAAATGTTAGAACTTTTCTGGAAACATGACTTCATGACTGTATTGTTCGAGAAATAGTGGTGGTGAATTAATTCTAAATAAAGGATTTATATAGTTCAGATAAAGGGCAGCCCAATACCAAGATTATTCTTTCAGATCTGACTGCTGCATTATTCTTTCACTGGAAATGAAGTAAACTTATAGCTTAACACGCAATTAAATTAATCCCATTTGACATGAATTTTCTGTATGTTAAAGGAGATGTACAGTTTGCCAGTGGCATCGAGTTCTAACAAGTACTTATTACAACAACTACAATATAATACGGTTGATCAATAGTTGGTCAAGCTGTTACTATTTTGAAAGAGGGGGAGAATAGTTAAGATTCTAGCTGCAAATGTTTATAATTGCAAGAAGGAAAATATTTGCCTCAATATTTCAGCAAAATTATTCGTCCATGATGGCGATGCATCTTGTGTATGTCCTCCTATAGATCGAATGGACAATCCTTGGGTCATACCATCCTCGTGTAGACCGAGTGGACGAAGTCCCTATTTCCCATCCTTGGTGTACTCCATGTAGACAAAGAGCTTTGTTTATGTCCTCATGTAGATCGAGTGGACAAGTTTCTTGTTTGTCTTTGTCATGTGATGTTGAGTCATAGGACTAGGTACATTGAGTAGGCATGGGGCGTAGCTCCTTATGTGGACTCCGGCTCACAAGTGGTTGTAGTGGAAGCGTGGAGTTTCCTAAAAAGTGAAAATAAAATGAATTGGGCTTAAAACATTAATCAGCAGTAAGTTGGAATCCCCGGATGTCAGAGATTGACCCGTGCAGGTAATGGACTCCATTAAATCCCCGGATGTCATGAGTGACCCGAGCGGGTGGTAGATCATAATTGACCCATGCGAGCAGAAATACTCCCTATGGTTGGTACTCTTGTATCTAGGTTCATTAGTAGGGAGTAGCACCTTAATGTGTTGTGATACGTGATATGGTGATTGTGCTTCGTACATGGTCCACATGTTGAGTGTTCTCCATGTATCCTTGTACTCTACATCTTTTTGCATTGCATTAAATCACTGCATCTATATATGAGACTATGCTATTAGAATTATTTTAGTATCTTACGTTCTTGCTATGTTTAGCTCGTTCTTCTAAAACCTTAGTTAATGGTCAAATAGGGTTTCTTTTTAGTTTGCTTATTCAGTTCTATTTTTAGATGTTGTCTTTACTTAGACAACTTTGCTTTTTAGTTAATGCTTTATATAGCATCTGTAAACTCTATTTAAGAGTGCATTGTTAATACAATTATTCATTTCATCAAAGCAATGAATTTTTTGGGCAAGTTTTTTTTTCTAGAAGAGATTTGAAATTATTATTTTTTATTTGCAATTTGTTTGAAAACCCGACTAGGGTTTTACTGCACATATGAAGGCATTGTTTTGTAAGGGTCAAAATTGCAAGTTGAAGATTCCCGAAAAAGTGTGGGTTAGACGCAAAAATCAACAACGTTTTTCTTTTCCACCCCCACACTATTTTCACGACCTCCAAACAAGAGAAACGCGGCTAAACACTGCCGCATTTTTTTTGTTTTGGTCTGCGCCCATTTTTTCTTCAACTATGACCATTTTTTGTAGTTAGCGGCGTTTTTGAAGCCGCGATTTATGACGATTCTCAACTCGCATGGCTTCCTTTTTCCTCAATCAAAGACGCCCGTGACAGTCTACCTACACGCGATTATTAATTTTGTTTTTTGTGTGATTAGATGTAATTAAATGTTCTTAATTACACTTTACTTAAGCTTACTTAAGATATGCATTACAGAGTAGTTTGCATTGTAGACACATAGGAGTTTGCATCTTATTTTATAGCGTGTAGGAGACTTTCACTTTAGATGGAGTTAGTTGTCTCTTTCTTTACTTTATGTGTGAGATCAACCTTTAGTGCTCTTATCACATTATCATCCTCTCATTGTTGCACATGTTTGCACATACTTCATTGTACAATAGAGGATGATCCACCTCAAGTGGACATGTGATTCCACCTTGTGTAGTTGATAGGATATCGCTTACATATCTCCTAGTTATCATGCATTACCTATACATTCCAGCACATCTACTTTCTACACATCTATTATTCTTTTATTATTGATCATCATTGAATCCATCAATTGAGGATCATATCATTTTGTCTCTCTTGTTTGTGCTATCTATTAAGCTTCTAGATCTTGGCATTTCATTGATTGCCTAAGGCAAATTCTTACATGGTATTAGAGCTTGATCCAAATTCTTACAATCCGCACTATTAAAATCACAATTTTTTGCTCCCGCTGGGCCACGCAATTTCTTTAGATTTTTTTGTGGTCAAAACCCTAACTCAAAAATCTGCATTTTAGCCACCAAGCTTCCCACTTTTTTTGACATATGGATTTTTTAACCCCTAAACCCGAGTAAGGTTTTCCGATTTTTTCCCAAAAATAATAATAATAATAATTTTATGACAATTTTTTAAATTTTTCAGATTCATCTAGTCTGTTTTTTTCAGGTTTCAAACTTTTCCAAGGTTTGCCTTGATTTTTGTCTTCACAAGGTTGACCAACAACCTCCATTTCAATGATGGCATCTTTGACCAACATTATGTTGGAAGGGAATCATCGGTTTAATGGCCGCAATTACAACACCTAGAAGCAACGCATGATGACAATATTTGAATATCATTGTCTTGCTAAGATTGTTTTAGGTAAACACGTCCTACGACAGTACAAAGAGATCAAGATAAATGGGATGAACATAATCGAGAAGTTGTCATGCTACTCAAACTTTCAGTTATAGATGATCAACTCCCTCAGGTGCCTTCCAATAAAACAACTAAAGAGATCTAAGATGTCTTGAAGGGTCTTTATGAGACGTCTGACAAGAGTCGAGCTTTCTTTCTAAAGAATATGTTGTTTTCTATCATAATGGATGAGAAGACAACTCTCCAAGCACATCTTAGGAAAATCAAGGACCTACGTGACCAATTAGATGCTATTGGCCGCAAGTAGTAAGAAGATATAGTAGTGATCACGCTAAAAAGTCTGCCTTGATCCTACAAGCACTTCATAGAGACGCTCAATATCACTTATACTAATGTTGCTCTAACATTCTTTGATCTTTGCAACAAGCTTTTGCAACAAGATAGATGGAAGCAACAATTTGGAAGTCATGCCACTTCCTTCTCTTCTAAACAAGTGGGCTTCACAATCCAAGTCTCAAACAAGAATAAAGGTAAACCTCAATCCACCCCACAAAAAGGGTCAAGTAAACATCCAACTTCTTCTGAGAAGACGAGTGTTCAGTGCAATTACTGTCACTAGTTTGGTCACCTGAACACAGATTGCAGGAAATGGTTGGTAGTCACAGAGTGATCTTCATGATGATGAGCTAGTTGAGGGTAGATCTGCCCGAAATAAGACCAAGTAGCATACCACAGTCAATTTTTCTCTTATGGCTAAAATCCACAGTATTTTTGAGCCCCAAACATATTCAGAGGCTAAGGGTATACCAGAGTGGGAACAAGCTATAGCAACTGAACATCAGAGTCTCATGAAAAACAACACTTGGGTGTTCCCTGATCTTCCACTAGGGAAGAAGCTCATAGGCTGCAAATGGATCTATAAGGTCAAGTATAAGGTTGATGGCACACTTGATAAGTACAAGGCACAATGAGTTGCTAAAGGGTTCTCACAGAAGGAGGGCATTGACGATGAGGAGACATTTGCTCCCACTGCCAAAATGAGGTGCCATTCATCGTATCCTAGCCCTTTCTGCTCAGTTTGGATGGCACATCCACCATATGGATGTCAAGAGTGTTTTTCTCAATGGTGATTTGTAGGAAGAGGTTTACATGACATAGTCTCCTGGTTTTCCAGTTTCAGGTAAAGAACATCAAGTCTACAAATTGGTAAAAGCTCTCTATGGCCTCAAACAGGCACCTCGTGCATGGTACATCAAAATTGATAAGTATTTGATTGATCGAGAGTTTTAGAGAAGTTCTAATTCTAATATGTATGTCAAGCATGCTAGTGGTGAGATTCTTATTCTTGTCATCTATGTTGATGATCTAATCATTACTGGTAGTGCAACACATTTAGTTGAGCAAACCAAATAGAATTTGAGACAGACATTTGACATGACAGATTTGGGACTTCTACAATATTGTCTTGGTGTAGAAGTTTTGCATTTTTACCATATTATATTTTCTTTATTGACATTATATCCTCATGTTCCAAAAATATTTTATTGCTTTCATACGACGAACTAGAATGCATATGAAATTTATCTTCAAAAGGATATTGCCAAGATATTTGTTCAGCTTTAACTACATCATCCTTTATAATTTCATTTTCCTTCATATTTTACGTATATAGTGAGTTTGAAAAAAATTTGGAGTCATTTTTAAGCACTCTCTTCTATATCCTCTTCAAACAATGGATTTGAAAATATAGAGATTTTAGGTATACCTCCCTAGAAGCTTTCCTGTGGTTAATCACACAAGAGATCATCTGGTGTATCATAATGCATACCTTCACTAAATGGATCCTCCTGAGAGTCATCATGTGCTTCATCAACAAACAAATATTTCCATTTCATATCTCAGTCAAAGTATAGAAAAATTTTGTTGGACAAATTTCGAATGCAGGATTGCAAACCTGCCTCTACACCTATGGAGAAAGGGCTGAAACTTTCAGTTACATCAAATTCGCCAATGGAGAATGAGTCAGCATTCAGGCAACTAGTGGGCAGCCTTATCTTTCTCACTGCCACAAGACCTGACACCAGCTATGCCAGCTATGTTGTCAGTAACATTTCTTGCTTCCTTACAGCCCCTAAAGCTGAACATTGGGTTGTCGCAAAGCGTGTGTTGAGATATGTGAAGGGCACTCCTGATTTTGGCATTTTGTATGGCAGACGTCAAGATCCTCAACTCATTGGTTATACAGACTCAGATTGGGAAGGTTTGTTGATGATCGGAAGTCTACTTCTGGGTATGTTTTCAATTTGGGCACATGTGCAGCCACCTGGACCAGCAAGGTGCAGCAGGCAGTACCACTCTCCTCTACTAAAGCTGAATATAGAGGAACAATTAAGGCGGCTTGTTAGGCAATTTGGCTTCGATGGATGCTTGCCAACTTGTATATGCCTCAAGCAGGACCTACTCCCTTGTTCTGTGATAATCAGGGAGTTCTAAAGATGGCCAAGAATCCAGTCTTCCATGAACAGATAAAGCATGTAACCTTTCATTGTCACTACATCATCCAGCTTGTCAAAGATGGATCTGTGATGTTGCAGTATGTACGCACTTAGGACAACACTGCAAACATCTTCACCAAGTCTCTCAGTTCGGAAAAGTTTGTCAAGTTTAGGGGGCAACTTGGTGTAGTTGATAGAATGACCATTAAGGAAGGGTATTAGAATTATTTTAGTATCTTACGTTCTTACTATATTTAGCTCGTTCTTCTAGAACCTTAGTTAACGGTCATTTAGGCTTTCTTTTTAATTTGCTTATTCAGTTCTATTTTTAGATGTTGCCTTTACTTAGATAGCTTTGCTTTTTGGTTAACGTTTTTTATAGCATCTATAAACTCTATTTAAGAGTGCATTGTTAATACAATTATTCATTCCATTTTAAACAATTTCATATGCATTTGCTTGGTGTCTGTGTTGGCCGCTCCTTGCTTGCGTGTATGCCTTATGTTTGTGGTCAGGTTACTATCTCCGCAAGCACGGTGGGTTGGGCCTGAGGGTTCCACATGGTAGGGTGGCATTTGCATTATACCACTGTTGGAGACCGGTGTACAGGTGATGGACTTCCTCCAACTACAAAGATTTGGAGCATTGAGAGCTCGTTGTATATCCTTCATTCTTGTATCATTAATATATGCTTATGCAGATGTTTATGCACCAATGTTCTTGGTACTTAGCTTAATTTCCTTTATGCTTTGGGATGATGTATGTAATGATGTAATTGAGTGATTATTGCCTCAATCTATACTATCCCATGTGGAGTTAGATGTTTACCAGCTATACATTGGTGTCGGCTTAGGTTTTGACTTTCACATCTTTGTATTTTCGATCAATTTCATAAATCAATGTCTGCGTGGATCGGCATCTCTGCAGCCTAAACTAGCGTTTCCGACTCACTGGTCTAGGACTTTTTTTGTCTCAGAAGTCAACCAGTCGAGAATCGACATCTATGCAAAATGACGTCTACGCCTAGAACCAACATCTGCTCTACTTTTAGCATTTGCGCCTGGTTCCCCAATCAGTTTTCAAAGCTAAATCTTTTGGTTATGCTTTTGGGTTGGTCTTTTGAATCCATTATTGTATTAAGGCCATGGAAAGGCTATTTTGATGATAAACAAGGTCCTATGGACCAGATGTAACAATGACAAAACATTTGTAAGTCATTAGTTGCATAGGTGCCAAGTTGTGCTTGTAAGACCCTAAGTGGGTCAAGATGGTCAAAATGCTCCAATAGGACTAAAATTGGGTAGGATTAATGTTTTTGGTCTTTTATGACCTATTTAGACTTGTTTGTAAGGTTGGAATAGGGTTTTGAGGTCTAGTTGATCAAATTGTGCAAAATTGTCAAAGTTGCACAAAAGTTGCTATGACAACTTTGCAACTTTTATGCAAAACTTGTAGTTCTTGTTACCCAACGCCCAAAGGTGGTTGTAGGCAGGTCAGAAAGGTTATTTAAAGGTATATAAATCCTCTTTTCGTAAGGGATAGAACGGAGATTGCAGAGATTGAACTTTTGAAGAAATTGATAATGAAATTTGCTTATTTCTTATAAACCGCGACATTGTTTTATCTGATTTTTGCTTCTTTCACGTGCTGTATGTATTTGTATGATGGCAAACCATATATGGTTGTAAAGTAGGATGAATCCTCTCTGATTTTCAATTGGTTTCAGATCTGGCTGTGACAGATAGAGAAAGTTAGAGGAAAATTTGTAAAAATTGTCATAAAACCCTCATTTCTGGGTTACAACAGAGATCTGCCCATATCTCTTAAAGTATCCATGGAAAAATTGCATAAATGGAGGGATAGATAGTTAATAGGGTCTTCTTCAATATCCAATTGGTTTGGGAGCAAAATATTAAGTTTCCAAGAGATGAGATGATGCCCTAGGCAGCGAAATGTTGATTTGAGAGGTAAAGTTGATGGTTAGGAGTGATGAATGTGTGAAAATGGATCAGCCTTCATCATGTAAGAGTTTGGATGGTGTGTGCAGGTCACATGCAAGATGTCCGGTGGTTGTTAAGGTTTGGAGAAGAGTGTATGGGTGAGTTCTCAAAAACCCTCATGGTTAGGCCTAAAAGCAAGGGTTTGATAGAATGGGCACTCGGTGAGTGTCTGGGTGTCTGAAAGTTGTGCTTTCTTTCTATTTTAGACCTGTCTAACAGATTGGAATAAGTCGTGTGTGTTGGTTGTATGATCAGAAGAGAGTTCCTTTGCGGAGGCAGCCTAACAGGGCTAGTTGAGCAGGGAGGAAGCTTGTGTTTGGGGAGTTTGGTCCAAAAGAGTAATAGATAGTTTTGGGATATGTTATATAACTTGAAACAAGGTATTTGAATCTGTCATTTGTTTGGGGAGTTGTTTGGGAAGTCTGAGAGTTTGAGCCCAAAAACAGTGAGGATAGGCTAATTGGCCTAAAAGGGCTAGTTTCTTGGTGGAGTGTGTGTTGTCGTAGAATGGAGTTGCCAATGCAAATGATTGATCAAATCATGACTGTCTGATCATGTTAATCTTGTTATATGCCTTGATAAGGTCAGGGGGAGCCCTGGAGTCAATTTCAAGGATTGGAACCACTGTGGCTTGTTGCATTGAAGAGACATTGTGTTGAGCAATCAAGGTTAATTTCATACAAACTTATTGCAAACTTGTCAATCCCCATCTGCCTTTGCATCAGAAAAGCACTTTCTTTACAAGCAGGAGGTTGGTGATTTGATTCCATCATGCCTTAGCATAATTTAAAACCATATTGTAGTTTATATTTATGAATAGTGATTTATCTAAAATTTAAACAGTGCGCTATCTTTTTAAAATTCATTATTTTATATCATCTCTAAAAAGACAGAAGTAATATTGTCTCTAATGAGAATGTTGTCTTTAGAGAAACGATAAATGGGATAAAAGATAAAGTCTCTATAGAGAATATGTTTTTAATTACATCTATAGTCTCTCTAAAGACAAATGAAATTGTCTCTCAAAGACAATAATACTAATGTTTTTTATTGCCTTTATAAAGACAAATTTTTAAGACACTCGCTTTAAAATAATATATAAATTTTATTTTCTCTCAAATTAAGACAATTTACTCAGAAATTGTCTCATATATTGTCTTAAATCCACCCTCTATGTAGTACTGAAAGGCACTAACATATTTAACCTACAAAACTAAAACAAAATAGAAATACAGGCACTAACATATTTAACCTACAAAACTAAAACTAAATAGAAATACACAAAACATGAATGCTACAAAACAAAACAAAACAAAGCGACACAAAAATATGAAGCTTACAAAATTAATCACGCAATAATTCATGGCGCAAATCCTAGCCATAAAAAAATCCCAAAGCCACCTGAAATCCGCAAACGAAATTGTTTCAATTTATCCGAAAGCACAAACATTTGTTTAACCACAACCATAGCGAAAATAAAACCACTACAAGTACACGAAAACCTGGAACCTGCAAACGAAACCTAAAGAAATTCATCCTACGATTAAATGGATATTAACTATGCGAAATCCATGTCCGTCCTCAAACTTTACAACACAAAAAGATTCAATTTTGTTTTTGAAACTCTAACAGTATACATCAAAAACATCTAAACGCCCTAACAAAGGGGCACTGAAAATCATACATACCTGTATAAGATCGAAAAGATCCTCCCTCACGAACTCCCGATCCCAATTTTCTACATCATCCTCCGAAATGGCGTTCTTTTCTTTGCTGGTCTTGGCGACTTCTCCATGATACTCACAAAATTCGATAACTTTCACCAGGATCTTACTACTTACGTTTGGCAAGGGCACGGCGCTCTCCGTGCCTACAATCTCAATCATCTTCTTTATTGTTTCAGACTGAAATGCCACGGCCTGATCGACCTCAAACACCTCATCGTCTGAGCTCTGCAAGCGCACTTTGCATTCCTTGGCCATGGATGTTTTTTAGTATTGAAAAGAAGGAAAAAGAACGAAAATCCAACAAGCGGAAAGAAGGTATAGTAAACTTCAGTGACCGGCTAACCCTATATTTATATGAATAAATAAAAAATAGCCCTGACAGTCCAGCTCAACATGAGAGATCCCCTCATCGACTGATTTTTCATTTATCTTAGGCTTACCTTTTTCATTGCATTTTTATTGCTGGCTATTTTTAGTTTTCTAAATCTGTAGGCCTTTTTAATATTATTTTATTAATATACTCACAAATTTATATTATTAGAGGATTTAACTATATTTAAAAAGATGTTAAATAAAAAATAAAAAGTTCACAAAAATAAAATAAATTATTTATTGAATTGTATAATGTTTCGGTCATAAATTAAATAAATAGTAAATTGGAACATTTTGACGTAAATGTGTAATTTTCAAAAAATAATCATGAAGAGATAATAAAGGTGCGAAGAGAAGGCAAAAAACTACAAAGTACACAAGCTATATTTTATTATATTAAATATTAATAAATTACATTCAAATATTACATTTGAAAGTAAATAGTTGTAGAATATAAACGAAATAATTATTAGATGATAAATTCGTCAAAATGGCTTGGAGAGACAAGAAAAGTGAGTGCAAAGCTTTAGGAATTGAAGGGTCATCTACCATTGATGCCCCTAGAGTTATGCTTTTGTTGATGCAATCTCTAATTGGTGCTCTCTACTACACTTGGATCCTTCGTGTTTTTCCTTCCATTGGTTGAATTGTTTCTTTGCTAATTTTGATTGTTTTATCTTTAATGATTTTGATTTTGATTTGACATTATGTTTTTTACTAACCTCGTGGACGGCATTTGATTCTTTTCTTCTTCTACTGCTTTATTTTTCCAACATTTTTTAGGATAGTGAGTTTATACAATGTACTGCCTCATTTTATGTGACATGGTTTCCATTTTATTATGTGTAAGCCTTTTTAGCTCTCCCGGACCTTTGGCTCATGGGAGATGATGAGACAAGCAGTACAAGGGGTGCATTAAATGATCAAACAAATAGTTCCCTTCATAATAGCAAATATGGGAGTGATAATACAGAATGTGTTACTCCAAAACCAAAAATTTGGGGAAGCTCTCATTGTAGATGCAATTATCCCACCCATAGCCAAGTTCCATGGTGGAATCAAATTGGTCATGGATAGGACACTGGGATATAGTGAACTTTTGGGGATCAAGTCGATAGGAGATGGAAGGGTAAGCATCTTCAAAGATGGAAACGCCAGATGGTGCAGGGGCACCTATGCAAGTACCTAGGGTCACCTTGAGAACTAATGAAGCCAAAGGATCAAGGACATCCTTGAATGTCATTTGGGAGATATTGAAGCCTATAATGGCAATATGTAATGAACAATTTGATATAAGTCCTAGATGTCCTAATAAAGGACTTAGGACCAAAATTAATGTAAGGGTGGCCTATAGTGCCAGATGTGGATCTAGGTTGATTAGTGAGGTCAATTAGGTCCTAGAAGCAATAAGGAGTTTGGTAGGTTTTTAATAATAAAATGTTATAGTTTATAAGTTAGAAATTCAAAAATTTGAATTCTAACGGCTAGGTTAGATTAGGAGGGAAAATGTGTTTAGGGGCTTAAAACAATTTGTAATCAATTCTAACCATTTGAGATTGGTTATGGAAGTTGAGAACAAACTTATAAACAACCTTGAATGCTTGGGAGATAGCATGGTACAGACTGGTGAGGGTTTGTAGGGATTGATTACTCAAAATTGTAATAAAATTCAGAATTTCATGACCTTCTTTGCATGTTTTGATCTCTAAAACATTTCATTGATCATGTTAATGCTTGGAGGACAAATGTATTGATTGTTTAAAATATATTTGAATGCTTTGAAGTCTTTTTGTTTCAGATTCAATCCATTTATATTGATTGTTTATGCCAAGTCACTATTTTCCTCTATAACAGTTTGACAAAGCCTCAATGTAGAAGCATCATTCCATGAATGTGATTGTTGATTCTCATGGAATGATGTGTATTTGACATGTATAATATGGTCCTAACATGATTTGTTGCAGAAGAGTTGATATGATAGGGTGATCGCCAAATTTGTGAAGTGAAACTTGAAGGAAGTGCTTGGTTGGGAGCAACAACCTTTAATCTAATTGAAGGAGGTGTACATTTTATGACACATAGTGTCTTAATATGGTGTATGAATGATGAATCCACCATTGGCTAAGCCTAGAAGTTCCTAGAAGGCCTACATTGAGAAATCCCTAGCCTTGAGGGCTTGTGAGAGACCAAATTGGGGGTTTCATACTTGCAAGGGTTTGAGGACCAAATTGATTACATTTTCCTTATTTTGGAACTGTTTCTAGAGACTGTTGAAAGTCTTGGTGTTTGGGAGTAAGTATAACTTACACTTGCTTTGTAAAATGAGCTTATTATGTGCTTGGAACAGGGGCACGGTTTGAGGATGGGTATGTTGGTCCAAAATAACCTATGTCAAGATTTTGATATGTTTTAGTATGCTAAAAAAGGGTATCATAAACTATAATGAGTTTATTGAGTGCTTTGGAAATTTTCCAAGTTATTTGCACTTTTGTGTTGTTGGTGACCTACTAGGAAACCAATTAGGCCTAGTTGATAGTTCAAAGGATTTGGGTGTTGGTTGTTGGTTGAGAACCCAAAACCTATTGAAACCTATTAAATCCACATTGTATAGACCTAAACATCCACTTTGGTCATTTGGAAAGTTCTTGGGTTGTTTGTGAAACATTTGCAATTTGGAAGTCTTTGAGGCTAGAGGGCTAGTGAGTGCCTAAACCTCTCAAACCTTAACCATTTGAAGATAACTCACCCACCACACCTTCACCACTCTACATCAGTTAGTATCAAAGCCTAGGAGAATCCTAGGTGAAGAAGTTGTGAAAAAACTTTTGGGGTCTTTGGTGTATTGATCCTTTGTTGAGGCCTTGGAGTGTTCATTCCTCCTTGAGTGTTCCAGAGTTGATCTATACTTTAGAGATGTCAGAAGGAAAAGAAGATGGGATCCCTTATAGGATCACAAATTCCAAACTTGCTAAGTTGGTGAGAAAACAAATGGAATATAATAGAATGCTAAGGGAAGAAGTAGAAATGTTAACTAACCTTGTGGGCAAACAAGGAAATGGAGAAGGCCATGAAGATGATGAAGAACTTGCAACAGTAAGAGAGGAACCAGTTGATCCTGAGGATGAAAGATTGGAAAGGATCTTGAAGGTTGTTAAGCTTGGAGACTAAAAGGTAAAATTTGAACTTTCTATGTATGATGGAAGGATGGATGATGAACTTTTGTTGGATCGGTTCAGTGATCTTGAAAATTGTTTTGATTGTGATGATGTTGAGGATAGAATGAAAGTTAAGATTGTAAAGTCTAGATTGAAAGGACATGCACTATTATGGTGGAATAACGTGCAGGCTGGTAGGATGAAGAAGGGTTGGTCTAAGATCTCGTCATGGCCAAGAATGATGGAGAGGATGAAGGATAAGTTCCTTCCTAAAGACTATAAGGTCCAGTTGTATAAGAGGATGCAAGGACTTAAATAAAAGGACATGGATGTCCCAAAATATACTGAAGAGTTTCACAAATTAGATATAAGAGCAGCACATGATGAGGATGTGGAAGAGAAGGTGGCACGGTACCTTGGAGGGTTAATGTACAATATTCAAGATGAAATGAGCATGACTACGCCTAGAACCTTGGAGGAGTATTTCAAATTAGCCATGAAGGTTGAAGACAAGTCGAGAAGGAAACAACATAGACAAGGGAATGGAAGAGGTCAAGCAATCAAAGGTAGAGGTGGCATGTCCAATGAAGACAAGTCAAAAATATCAATGATAAAGGAAAGGAGGTAATTGTGGATGCAATACAAATAGGAGACAATAGATATGGTAGGGGAAATGGTGTATTCACTAGTACATGTTTTACATGTGGATCAGTAGGGCATCAATCCTACAAGTGTCCTAAGAAAGGTGTAGACTTCAAGAAGGTGGAGAGAAGAGTCACCTTGACACAAGATGAAGCAAAGGAAAAGAAGGAAGAAAAGGTAACACTTGCAGTAGATCCAATCTTGGAAGGAGACTTCTTGATGGTGA